>ML779245.1:317688-347755 GCA_009831015.1 Picea engelmannii | reverse complement strand
GATCCTTCTAGAAGCAGAAGCTTCTATTAGGTCTTCTTACATCCGCCTTATTCTATTTTATTGAAAGGTCTTATTAATATTGACCTTTATTACATCCGAATACATTGATCTACCTATGTGCGGGTTAGGACCTTAACATATACCTCTCTAACAATCTCTTAAGGATCTTCCCATTTTCAAAAAATACATCAAGGAAGAATGCATTAGAAGACTAGGGAGAAAAGTAAAATGTGCTCCTACCATAAATGTCATAGGAAGATTAGCTAACCTTATGGTTGGGAAGTTTATTGTACCTAAATACTTGGATCCAGGGAGTCCCTTAGTAAATGTGCATATTAATAGCACCCTGTTCCAGAATAATGTTATTAATATACGATTTGATATCAATGTTATGACTAAGAATACTATGCTAAGACTTAACCTTCAAATATTTCTGAGAGATACCCCAACTATCCTGCAACTAGCAGACAAATCTACAGTCAAACTTGAAGGCATGTTGGAAGGTATAATAATCTCCATCGATTCTTGGGAGTACCCTAGTGACTTCCTAGTCTTTCAACCCAAGTCTCAATCAAATGAACATCCTCTCATTTTGGGAAGGCCTTTGTTGTCCAAAACAAATGCATACAATGGTTATAGAGCAGGATATATGACTATCACTGATGGCTTATCCTAAAACCATATTGTTCTTTATCCTCCTGCACAACCTTTGATAACAAAAAATATTCGTATGTGGGTAGAAGAGGAAGAAAACCTATTTTTTTTTTCCTATCCCATATATATAATAAAAACATCCTTTACTAATAGTAGAATTGATGAGGACACTTTCCTTGAAAAGTTTCTGCAAAATCAATATCCAAAGGATGTGAAAATAGAAGGGATAAATGAAGATAATAGATCTCAAATTCCTGCTGAAAATAACATATAATTATAGATATAATTATTCACTACTAAAATAAAATATCCAAATCTCAAAACCATAAATATCATCCCTACAAAAGCAATCAAAATCAACAATAAACTTACTAGTAAGAAAGAACAAAGATTATTAGATGCGTTGAAAATAAATATTGAAGATTTTGCATGGGATTGTAAAGACATGAAATAAATCCACCCTTCTATTGGTACTCACCATATTTACATCAAGGAGGACTCCAAACCTGTTAGGAATCCCCAAAGAAGGATGAACCCTGCACTGAAAGACATAGTTAAACAAGAACTTTAGAAATTGCTTGATGTCAGATTCATATATCCTATTTCATAAAATGAAAGGGTCTCTCCTCTAGTTATTGTACCAAAGAAGAATGGGAAGTGGAATATATGTGTGGATTATCAAGAGTTAAACAAGGCTACCAGAAACGACCATTTACCCCTACCTTTTATTGACTGAGTTTTGGATTTCTTGGCTGGGAAACAATACATTTCCTTTCTGGATGGTTTTAGTGGAAACAACCTGATTTAGATCAGTCCTAAGGATCACAAGAAGACCACCTTTACTTTCCTCTGGGGTACATTTGCATACAAAGTCTTACCTTTTGGTTTGTGTAATTCCCCAACCACTTTTCAAATAGCAATTCTCAACATCTTTTTAGAACTCATCCATGATAAAGTTGATATTTATATGGATGACTTTAACCTTATGGAAATTGATTTAATGAAGCCTTGGATAATCTAGATAAGGTTCTCCAGAGATGTAGAGAAATGAATCTATCCCTTAGTAATGAAAAATGCAATACATTTATGAATGAATGGATTGTTTTAGGACATTGTCTGTCCTCCAGAGGAATTGGAGTAGATAAATTTAAGATCAAAATCATCACTTTAATTCAAAACCATTTGAAACCAAAATATGTAAGAAGATTTCTTGGGAATACAAGATACTATAGAAGGTTCATCAAGGATTTTAGTAATATAGCGTCTCTTCTCTTTAACTTTCTGCCCAAAGATGTAGAATATTGTTGGACCCTGAACTGCCAACAAGATTTTGAGGCAGTAAAATAAAATCTCTCAATTGTTCCTATATCACAATGTCCCAATTGGGATCTTCCATTTCACATTCACACTGATGTGCCAGACAAAGTTATAGGAGCATTCTTATGAAAAAATGAAGACAAAAAACCCTATGCAATTTATTTCATAAGTAAAACTATGGCTGGTGTAGAGATCGACTACATTGTTACAAAGAAAGAACTTTTAGAAGTTGTCCATGCTCTCAATATATCCAGACATTATGTTATAGGGTATAAAGTTTTTGTACATACATATCATGCTACCATTAGATACTTGATGAATAAAACTAATATTAGTGGTAGGATGATTAGATGGTTTCTATTATTACAACAGTTTGATATAACAATTCTTGATAATCTTAGAAAGAAAAATGTGGTTGCATATTTTTTTATCCACGTTGACTAGCCCTAATGAATAAGGCATGATTGATGACATGTTTCTATATGAAAATCTATTTTCCATATCAAAAAATCCCCACGGTTTGTTGATATATCAAATTATCTAACAATAGGAAAGTTCGCTCAACATTTCTCCTATAGGGAGAGATGCAATATTGTCGGAAAAAGTTCATCCTACACTTATGTTGTAGGATATTTTTTCAAACTTTGCCTAGACTCGATTTTTAGGATATGCATAAGAGAAGATGAGGTTCATGATATCCTACATGATTTTCATGATGAACCGTGTGAAGGTTATTATGCATCCATCCATACAACTTATAAGATCTTACAACTTGGATATTATTTTCCAACCCTACATATATATGCTTAGCAATACATTTCACTTTGTGATGAATGTTAATGAATGGGGAAACCAACAAGGAGGAATGAGATTCCTTTACAATGTTAAGTATTGTTGGAGCGATTTGACAAGTGGGGTATGGAATTCATAGGACCACTTGATCCTCCATCAGGAAAAGATAAACACATATTGGTGTACACCAACTATCTAACAAAATGGGATTAATTAAGGGCCATGGAGGATGCTATAGAATCAAATGTAGTTGCATTTGTCCAAGAATGCATATTGTCAATGTTTTGTTATCCAAGGGAGATATTCACTGATCAAGGCTCTCAATTTAAATCAAGAATCATTGAAGAGATCATGAAGGAACATAACATCTGCCATAGAAAGTCAACGACCTACCATCCTCAATAAAATGAGCAAGACGAGGTCACAAACCGAGAGCTAGAAAATATCCTCACTAAAATATTGAGCATGAAGATAAAATATTGGTGAATCAAACTCACAAAAGTATCATGGGCATAAAACATTGCATGGAAAACTACCAGAGGGATTAATCCTTTTGAATTATTCTATGGTAAGAAATCCATGCTCCCTATTTTATTTTAAATTTCATACATTGAGAACAACAATTGAATTAGACATGAATTTCTAGTCAACACAAAGAGAAAGATTGAGCTAACTGAATGTATTAGATGAGTACAGGATGCAATCCCTCTTCAACAATGAAGTAGTTCAGCAACAAAGAAAATACTGGCATGAAAATAATATTAAGTACATGAAGTTCAAAGAAGGGCATTGGGATCTGTTATATGAATCAAGGTTTAAGGACTTCAAAGGGAAGTTGATTACATGGTGGATATGACCCTACATTATTGAAACATCTGATGATAATGATTCAGTGTAGATCAAAACCATTGATGGAGAAGAAATACCCCTACTGGTGAATGGATTCATAATAAAGACTTACAATAATCCCTTGACAAAAGAATTATTCCCAACAACAACGAGGGAACAAAATTTGGATGTGGTTTATAGAAGAAATTCTCTCAATCCATCCCAATAAAGAGACATGAAAAAAATAATTAAAATATTGGATGAAAACCTTCCAAAGGAATCTAGGATAGATCTAAGGGTGAAAACCTCCAAAGGAGGTAGAATCAGATCTAAATAATAAATGGATATCCTCATCAAGAAAACCTCTCATAGGCTTGATGAGGAAAGGCATCAGTGAAAACCAGTGATGACACTTCTACCTTGAGAAAAACATAAAAAAACAAGAAGAGAGAAAACATGAAAATAAAATTTTTGTAATAACATTTTTTTTTGCAGGTACCAAGAAATTCATTACTACAACCATCTACACTGGAATAAAATCATCAGTCAACAAAAATAAAACTGAGCAAGGATAGTAAGAATTCTTAATTTTTCATTAATGATTTTCATCATTCATACATAACATTTTCAATCATCTCCATATAATTATCCATGTTTTTCATTTCCATCATATATACCACTTTCCATATCCAACATGCTTGATTCTATCCTTTTATTTCAATAAAAACAATCTACAAGGTTATTCTACAGGATCAACCTGCATGATTTTACAAGATCAAAATAACAAGTCCATTTCTACAAACAATGAAAGGAAATTAGAAGCAAGGCCAACACCAACAATTCAATGATAAATATTAGAAATAGAACCACCTTCTCCAACCATGTTTTTTTCATCAGATACACCCTAGGGATAGAAAAAATCAACTTCTACAGGATACTCTTTATCCCGTAGAAAATATTCAGCACAATAGAAAAAAATCTACAGGATGCTCTGTATCATGAAGCATGATTGGAGGTCATGATATCCCAATAAATTTCATATATTATCTATAGGAGGACATCAAAAGAATCTCCATGCACCATCAATAAAACAAGCTACCTGTAGCTAGCTGCAAAAATAAAATTTATGTGCATGAAAAGGTAAACAAAGGTAACATAACTATCTATCCTATCCACATTTAATTAAGCCTCATACATATATATCTATTATTATTTCATATGGTCAATCATTCATAAAATCCACAAGGTGATGAAAACAAGGACGTTCACATATTGTCAGTGAGTTATGGAATAATTCGTGTAAAGATTCGAATTGACATGTGGATATTAAATGGTTTAAGTGGAGGTTCATTACTTTGAGTTAAAAGCACAAATTAAGGAATTATGAAAACATCAAGTAGACTATTGTGATAAGAAAACAATCCAATACGATATTTGGGGGCATAAATCAAAGTTAGAAAAATCAGAGAACCATTTCAAATTGGAAGAAGGAAGGAATAGTTCAAGCTGTATGGAAGCAAGAAGGAGATCTTGCAAGTGAGGAAGGAAAGAAAAAGAATTATTCATATAACTTGAGGATGCTACAAGAATCACTACATTAGCCATGAAACCATAGGAAGAGGAAGAACCTTAAATCTCAAGTATTTTATGCATTTACTTCAATCTCTATATATTTTTTACTTATGGTAGTTTGTAGGAAGGTTTTATGTTTCTTGAACAACAAGAAAATTACATCTTGTAGAAATTTGCTTTTTTCATAGTCACAATCCTGTAGAGCTCTGTGATAAAATTCAAACCAACTCTCCTTGGTTAAATTATCCATAGTTGTTGTCTGAGTTCCTAAGTTCAACAAACCTTTGGTCAAATCCTTTCATCACCAAAGATTTTCTTGCGAGTCTTTGAAAACACATCCTGTAGAATTCTAATTTACATAGTTCCTATAGAAATCAATTTCTACAGGCTCCGTTTCTATAGGATTAGCTGCAAAAAAACATATCAACCTAGGAATTGTCAAGAAAACCATCATTTTGCATCTATCCTTCAAAGAAAAAACCTTGTTGAATTTTTTATCACCATGTTTTCCTTCAAAAAAAAAAACCTAGTGTTATCATCGAAAAATTACTCACCACAAACACATACAATGGATGAAGAAATAGTAAGCACAAGCACAAAATAATCCCAATAAATATGGAAGGATTACACTCAGTTTGGAAAATTAAGAACAAAACTATAAGAACATCCACGTGGGATAACAAAATGTACAACATGAACAATGTGTGATCCGTGCGAATGACAGTCAGAAGACCCGCACAGATGCATAAACTAGAAATTAATGATTTTGGTCGAGATTTAATCACTTCTGGGATGGAGTGTATCTTCCCCCATACCCAAATACACCCCCAAATTCCACCTTGGGATCACTGAAAGGGATGGAAGGTACCTCCAGAGGCCTCCCATTCACATTGGAAACTAATTTGGAAAAAGTTTTCCATCCTCCTATAAATAAAGGGCCATGTATGCAAAGAAAAAAAAGCAATTTGAGTATTGTTATCTTGTTCAATTTGTCTTTGAGAAGCCATATTTATTCTATAACTCTTTGAGAATTCATAGCAAGTGTTGCACCTCTCTCCTCTTGAGAAGTTCAACTATCAATTCTTCACCATTGTATTTTCCTTTTCAACCATTGTTAGAAGAGAGAAATATTTGTATTTGGGGACTCAAGAGCCTTCGCAAGGAGGAATATGGAACTCATAAGTTCCCATATTTCTCCAAGGTGTTATCAATTCAAATATCAATCTCATTTCATAGCTATTCCTTGTGTCTGGTTCTTGCATCAATTTTAGTTGTTACATGCTTGGTTTAGTTTTATTTTCTTTGTTGTTCATTTCTTGTTTTCTACTTAGTGGAGCCACTAATCAACTAACAAACTATTGTGTTATCTTGCTAGCCCAACTAGATAGTTAAGTGACCTCTTTTTTCTCACCCAAGTGAGAAAAATAACCCAACCGATTGGTAACCATACTAGGGATTTGGATCAAAATACTCCCCAATTAGACTATTAAAGTTTTCTTTCTCACTCATTTGTGTTTTCAGGAGTTAAAAAATGCCTATTCTCACCTTTAGAGAGTAGGATTTCATCCCACGTTGAGTGAAATTGTTTGATTTTTTTGTCCCACCAACTTCTTTCATGCATGTAGTTTCGGGGAAAACAGTCACGTGGTCCACACACATCTACTCTCTATAGGTTCCATTGGCTTATCCTTACTGTGCAATGTTCATTCCTTTATCATATATCATATTCATCATAAAAACTTATCAAAGTAATACAATCACAAATACTACATACGGTCACATAAAGACACAAATATACCGTGATTCACCCCCCCTGGGGTTACATCCACAAAGATTTTTTGCTGGGATCTTTATTCATCTCCATGTAAAAATGTATTATTGCACACTATACAATCCTTTCTTCATTACACCCAATCTCCACAGATCGCCATGGTATCTTCACCAGACCTCTTACTCACAAGAATATTCACTACAATCTCGATAATACCTACAAACTCAAAAAATCCTGATCTTTGAACCCTTTCATGGTCCTAATACATTCTACTTATACAAAACTAGGACAAAGACCTTACAAAAATTCTAACTCTAACAATATTAGGTTTATCCAATTTCCAGCTGACTCGTTCATGGCTAGTCCTCAATCCAACTATTTCTCCAATTCAATGCGTGTCCACTTTGTAACTTCTTTTCTTGGTGCGGTTTTTTCCTCTTTTTCTGACGTTTCATTTCTTCTATTTCTAGTGCACTCCCCTATTTTCCGGCGCTACTCTGATTCCTTCAAAATTTCTTCGATTTTTCTCAAAATTGGCCTGCGCCAACAAGCCCCCAACATTGACATCGTGACTCATCCCGAGTCACTCGTTGTTAGGGACCTAACCTACTTAACCCCTCAAGTGGGTAGAATAATATATTTCCATGTAATAAAGGTCAATATTAATAAGGCCTTGCAATAAGGAGGAATAATTCAATTGTAAGAAGACCTAATAGCAAGGATGATTTTAAGGATGGAAATTTATTTTAAAATGTAGAAATATTGGCAAATCTTACTAATCCTTCATATGTAAACTATAAATGTTTGGCGATATTTTTATAAAAATATTCAAATTTCTAAGTATTTTATATAGTTTTTATAAAATTTTGGTGATTTTTAATGTAAAATAATTTTATCCTATAGAATCTGGGTGAATCATTTTTAAAATAATGAATCTCATTTTTGGAAAAACCATGGAAAATTAGCCCATGAGCGAAATTTAGCCCCTAAAATCATCCTTGCCTAATAGAAGCTTCCGCTTCTAGATGGATATTCCTCTACATTGTTCTTTGGGATAGATATATTTAGTATAAATAAGAGTAGAGGGTATGAGAAGTTTTGTCTTGGAAAATTATTGTAATAGATCTCTTCTCTATTGGAGGTTTCCCCCTCGAAGAGGAAAGTGAACATTGTTTCCTATCAATAAAGGTATAATTCTGGTGTTATGGTTCCATATAATTTGTTGTTCCATTGTTATCTCTACAATGTTTCAGTATTTTGTTGCTATCTCAGTGATATTATCTGCATTATTTATCTATTCTGCTAATATAACAGATCTGGTACCTTACAAGTGGTATCAGAGCACTTTCCTCGACAAAAAATTGTGGGTTAATTTTTTTCAGGGTAGATACATATTCTGGTGTCTTAAAGCTATAGAGATATGTTGTTATGCGCATAAACCCATGGTCGGGGATTCATACATGTAGGAAATACGACTGGTACTTAAGCACACATTTGTTGGCCACCCTTGTAACCCCTGTTGGTACCCGTTCGAGTGGTAGCGCATCAGACAAAACCTATATACGGATCGACCTAGATCTCTTGAAGCCCTCCATAGATAAACCGATCAGTCGCTTGACTATTATAGTGCCACTGAGAACAACACTCGGGAAGTACTCTCTAGTACCTGGGTAATTGGGTAGTACGACTAAGGGCACGGTCTAGCCTCCTTAGTTGGTGCCTTGAGATATTGGGTTGAGTAATACTGTTGGAACCCGCATGTATATTAGAGAGCTATAGCACAGGGAAAACCCTTGACTATAGAACCCTTTAATACCCTAACCCTTGGGATGAAAAAAACCCAGAATAGACAAGATCTATTTCCGTGCAACTGTGCCTCTTGCATTCAAGTTGCAAAATTACTACACTTTTTTTTCCTTTTAAGCATTTGGGCATTTCATCACTGCAGTATTCTCCAGGCCAGAGTATAACTCCGTAAGAGAAAAAAAATAAAAAAATCTGACACACTTATTTGAGACCTATTCCATTGGATTCCCCTTTTCTCCCTGATTGTAGTCATACCCTTCATTTTTAATACTTTTTGTTTTAGTGGACCCGATCCCTTCCCAGTTTCCTTATTTTTCCGCCTATTCCATTTTATTTCCCTTCTTTCACTGATCATTGTGGTACCTATCACTTATAAGTCCTTTTTTGTGGTCCCACCCACCCATTTTTCCTTCCCCACACTTGCCCTCTCCAAATGACCACCACTCACAACCAAGACCTCCAATCTTACATCAATCAAGCCCATGCCTCCATCAAACATATGACATCTAAGATTGGCTCTACCAATTCCAACATTGAAAAATTAGAATTGTTACCCATGATTTTCGTCATCATGATGATGTATTGATGATGGTGTACTTAGGCTCTTCATAATAACTTTCTCCTGAGAAAAGTTACTTTCTTCTCTTTCCAGAAATATCATTTTTGAAGGAGGTTCGCAGGCTGATAGTATATTTGCCTGCGAGAATGCATGATTCTCGCAGGCTGCTTTAAGCTAGGGTGTGAGAAGTTTGCACTGTGTTTAACTGCTAGGGTGCGAACTCTTTCTAAAGAAAGGAAAAAGATGAATTATCGAAGCTTCTAGAAGGGAATCTTCTAGAAGGATGAGATGGCATTCGAATGGTTATCCTAGTACTGGATTTCCTGATATTTTGGGATCATTCTTATCCTAGTAACTAATTCATTCTCTCCTATATATTGAGGGAATTCCCATGGAAAAGGTTAAGCAAGATTCGTTGGAGAATTAGTGAAAGAATTGTGTGAAGGATTGAAGCTTGAACAACAGGCTAGGAAACACCAGCAAGGATATCATAAGGGTTTTGATCTTCTTCATGCAAGTGAGCAAGTGTGTGTGTCGGAGCCAAGGGCCATCGAAAGGAATTTTGTGACATCAAGGCTCAGGTTGTAATCTTTACTTTCCATCAATATGATACAGTAATATGTCCCTTTCCCATAAAGATATTTCCACTTTATTGTATAATTCCTTGATCATATACATAGATTGACTGTTGAATAGATTGTTCTTTCTTCACTTTGGTTGGTTTGTGTTGTCTTGGTCTTGGATGCACGAGAGCACTAACGTGAAGTGGGAGCAACAAAGACCATAGGAAGCGATAATAAGGTATGTTTTTAGTTCTTGCCTCCTATTTATTTCAATGGTCAAAATCTAGGGAAAGAGTCATGTTCTATCTTGCTTTGTTCTAGATCCAGGTGGATCTAGGGAGATCGATTAGTGTCCGCACCTACAGATTTATCCAATAACAAGAACACAAATTTGACACCATGGAAGCTAACTTCACAACCCAATTTACCTTTGTCCAGTATGTTGTCAATCAATTGTCGAACTGCCCTACGGGTCCTTCCTCATCAGACGAACCCGATGTCATTTCTTCCTCTTAGTCCCTTCATTTTCACTCCAACTCCTTTCATCATGAACCCTGTCTTCCCCGTGTAGAGGTCAATAAATTTTATGGCTTTGATCCTATAGGTTAGGTCACTCAAATGGAGAATTATTTTTCTCTTCATGGTATTACTGACGAGTTGGCCAAACTTCACTATGTTGTCCTCTATCTAGATCTTGAATACTGGCAATGGTGGCAATGGTGTAAAAATTCATGTTAGGGGTATATTTGCTGGATCCAGTTTGTTGCATAGCTCTATACCCTCTTTGATACTGATACCCACTATCTCAGTTTATTGAACAAGTTGAAACAGTGAGGCACAGTGAAAGACTTTATCACTGCTTTTGAGCATTTGGACTTTCAGACATAGGGCATGTCATATGATTTCTTTCTTGAATTCTTTATCAGTGGCCTAAAGGATGAAATCAAATCTCAGGTTCTCATGGCCCACCCTCAGACTTGGTTGGACGCTACCACACGTGATAAATAGGCCCAAAAAGTTGTTTTTTCCCAGAAAACAAAACCCTCTTTTGTTCCTCGCCCTCAACCCACTAATCCTAACCCTCCTTTCACTCCCCTCAAGGTCCAAAAATTAACTATGACTGAAATGGTTGAATCCCAATTGAAGGGTCTTTTCTATAATTGTGATGAAAAATATTTTCTGGGGCACAAGTGTAAGGAACAAAAACTTTTTATGGCCATTTCCGAAGATGTTATTGAAGAAGATGTGAGAGTTCCACTTGTTGAAGATCCTTCCCTTCCATATGCTACCTCGGATCCCGCTGACTCATCTGAAGTTGAACCACTCATTTCATTTCATGCTCTCACTAGATTCTCTACTCCCCAAACTCTCAATCTCATTGGCTTTATTAAGAATAGGAAGGTCATCATCTTGGTTGATAGTGGTAGCACCCACAATTTTATTCATCGTCACATTTCCTAGGAAAACAATTGCTATATTCGTCCTGTCAATAATTTTCAAATCATGATTTCCAATGGTGGGTCCATGAAACGTGGTGGGTGTTTTGAAAATATACATCTTCAAATTGGAAATTATCACCTGAAATCTCATATGTTTTCCATCGAAATGGGTGGGTGTGACATTGTACTAGGTGTTGAATGGTTACGCACTTTGGGTCCCATTCTTATGGATTTTAAAGAATTAACCATGCGATTCCAACAGGAGGGACAAATGTATCACTTCCAAGGTCTCACAACTGGTTCTCCTAACATCATCAGTTCCCATTGCATGGAAAAACTCCTCAAGAAAGGCCACTCCGGTATTATTTCTCAACTCCATTCTCTTCATGTGGTTGAGACAGCCTCTGTGCATCCTAGCCTCCAAACTATTCTCTCCAAACACCAAGTTATTTTTTTCACTCCTCAGGGACTTCCTCCTTCTCGTGGTGTTCATGATCAGTCCATACCCCCTGTTCTTGGCAGTGTTTCTCCCAATGTTCTCCCTTATCATTATCCATTTTCCCAAAAGAATGAAATTGAGAAAATCATGCAGGAATTTCTCCAAGAAGATGTTATTCATCCTAGTACGAACCCTTATTCTTCTCCTATGGTCATGGTACTTAAGAAAGAAGGTACTTGGTGCATGTTTTCTGGCTTCCGTGCCCTCAATAAACTAACCATCAAAGACAAGTTTCCCATTCTTGTCATTGATGATCTCTTGGATGAGTTGAGTGGTGCTCAGTATTTCACCAAACTTGATTTGTGTTCTAGCTACCACGATATTTGTATGCAAGACACTGGCATCACCAAGACTACTTTTCAAACTCATGAGGGTCACTTTGAGTTCTTGGTCATGCCTTTTTTCCTGTGTAATTCCCCCTCCACATTCCAAAGACTAATGAATAGTGTCTTCCATCCTTTTATCCATCATTTTTTCTTAGTTTTCTTTGATGATATTCTCATCTACAGTAAAACTTGGCAATCCCATCTTGCCCATGTGGATCAAGTTCTTCATCTACTCTCTCAGCATCAACTTTTCCTCAAACACTCTAAATGTGCCTTTGGCGCCTCAAAAGTTGAGTACTTGGGTCATATTGTAGGCAAGGCTGGTGTCTAGGTCGATCCTAAGAAGATTGAATCCATGCAGGATTGGGCTCGCCCCAAGACCATAAAAATCTTGCGTGATTTTCTAGATTTAACAAGGTATTATTGAAAGTTTATTCAGAATTATGGAAAGATTGCGACACCTCTTTCACTTGGAATCATGTAGCTAACTAGGCCTTTCAAGCATTGAAGGCGACTATGTGCACTACTCCGGTCTTGGCCCTTATTGATTTCACAAAGACCTTTGTCCTAGAATGTGATGCCTCTAGGAGAGGAATTGGAGAAGTCCTTATGCAAGAGGGTGAACCTTTGGCCTTTACCAACAAACAATTGTCAGACCACCATTTGGTTGAATAAATATATGAAAAGGAAATGTTGGCTATTATGCATGCAGTAGATCCTGTCGCCCTTATCTCTTGGGACAACGCTTCCAAATTAAGATAGATCATCAAAGCCTCAAGTATTTTCCGGAGAAATGACCTTCCTCTAGAGAGCAACAAAAATGGGTAACTAAGATCTTTGTATATGATTATGATATCATTTTCAAGAAAGGAAAAGAAAATTTGGTTGTTGATGCTCTTTCTCTAAAATATGAAGATGAAGGGTCCCTTTTCTCCCTATCCTTCATTGTCCTAGATTGGCTCCAAGCTATTCTCTAGGAATGAGTACAAGATCCTAAAAATTTTCATCTGATCCAATCACTGCAAGACGATTCTATAGTGTCCCCAAGGTACTCTTGGCACAATGATGAGATTCACTACAAAGGTCATTTCATTCAACTTAAATCCACAATGCTTTTTGAGATTCATTCCACTCACACAATAGGCCACTCAGGGTTTACCAAAACCTATGATAGGGTGAAACGTTATTTTTTCTGGGATGGTATGAAAAAGGACGTTCACACTTTTGTGGTAGAATGTGATGTTTGTCAACGTAACAAGGGAGAAACAATCAAATCCCCTATCACACTCCAACAACTTCTGATTCCACTCGCTATTTGGAGGGACATATTGATGGATTTAATTATGAGATTACCTAAATCAAGAAATAAGTCAGTCATCATGGTGGTAGTTGATCGTCTTTCCAAGTATGCTCATTTATGTTCTCTTCAGAATCCATTTACTGCATCCATTATGGCTAAAATTTCATGGATCATGTCTTCAAGCTTTATGGCATGCCTCATTCTATTGTTTCTAATCGAGACCCCACTTTCACCAACAAATTTTGGCAAGAACTGTTCTGCCTATAGGGCACCCAATTGCATCTTAGCCCACCTATAATCCCTAGACTGATGGTCAAACTGAAGTTGTCAACAAGTGTTTGGATAATCATTTGAGGTGTTTTTCCTCTAAAAGGAAAAATCAATGGGATGAATGGTTACCATTAGTTTAATGGTGCTACAACACTTCTTACCATACAACTACTCGCATGACTTATATTGAAGAAATATATGGACAAAAACCACCTTCCGTTCTCTCCTACATACCAAAAGTCTCAAAGGTTTAGGAGGTTGACCAAAAACTTACAGTTCGAGAGGCTATTCTCCGTACCCTCAAAGAGAATTTGGTCATGGATCAGAATCACATGAAGCAACAAGATGATCAAGGTACCTCAGAACGTCAATTTATTGAAGGATACCAGGTATTTCTTCATCTGCAAACTTATAAAAAAACTTCACTGAAGGCTGAACATTGTTAGAAACCGACGCCCAAATTTTATGGTCCTTACTTAGTTCTCAAGCGTGTGGGACAGGTGGCCTATTAGTTAGATTTCCCTATTTCTTCCAAGATCCATCCTATTTTTCATAACTCCTTCTTAAAGAAGGTGATTGGGACTAAGTGCCAAACTCAAACCATCCTTCCAGAGTTGGATGAAGAGGGATCCATCTAGTTGCAGCCATCGACAGTTTTGGACTAGCATGATTGTCGTCTTCATCAACGCACCATCAAGGAAGTGTTTGTTCAATGGAAAGATACAACTCTATCCAATGCCATCTGGGAGCTAGCTAGCATTCTGCAACAATTTCCTCATCTCAAGCCTTGAGGACAAGGTTGATTTTAAGGGGGAGGGAATGTTAGGGACCTAACCTACCTAACCCCTCAAGTGGGTAGAATAATATATTTCCATGTAATAAAGGTCAATATTAATAAATCCTAGCAATAAAGAGGAATAAGTCAATTGTAAGAAGACCTAATAGAATCTTCTGCTTCTATAAGGATCTTCCTCTAGATTGTTCTTTGGGATATATATATTTAGTATAAATAAGAGTAGAGGGTATGGTAAGTTTTTTCTTGGAAAATTATCGTAATAGAGCTATGCTCTGTTGGAGGTTGCCCCCTCAAAGAGACAAGTGAACATTGTTTCCTATAAATAAAGGTATAATTTTGGTGTTGTGGTTTCATATAATTTGTTGTTCCATTGTTATATCTGCAATATTTCAGTATTCTCTTGCTGTCTCAGTGATATTCTCTACATTATTTCTCTATTATTCTAATATAATAGATCTGGTACCTTACAATCGTAGACTCCAACATCTTTCACTACTTATTCCAATGCTTCGTACATTTCTGCTATCCGCTGGCATTGCTCTTGTGCCTGGCTGCTCTTCTGTTTCATGGCTTATAATACTTGTGTGGTGACTGGAGGTATTAATACCTCTCCCCCCTCCAAGCCTATCTATTTTGTTCTTAATTTCTCTATGTCGATCTCCATGACCAACTTCTCTACCTTATCCTGCATGGGCTCCAAGTGAGCTCGTCTTATGATTTTTTATGCCTGCATTGCTTTTTCCTCTGCTTGTAGGTTCTTCAATTCTGCAGTAGTCTTGATCTTCTCTAGAAGTGACATTTTCCTCTGCCGCTTTCCATTTACCATTGCTGCATGAAATTTATCTTCCTTCCCTTGTAGCTCCTATAGGATCCCATCCTCTAAGAGTTGTGTCCACAGTTGGGCGCTCTTTTCCAACATCACTGTCATTCTATGTATATTATATGTGATGTTCTCTGCCAATTTTGTTGCATCCTTTTCTCTTTTCACTTTGAATTCTGGAGGAGTAGTAGGTACTATGCACTCCTCTAGATCCTTGATCTGGTCCTTATAGCGCTGCAAAGTCTACACTATTTTCTTTATCTTTTCTTATGAAGATGCTCCCTCCGGTTCTGCTCTATCTGAAATGGCTTGGAATACTATATTTATTTATCTTTCCATCTCATCAAATTTTTGCCGCGCTTTCTTATTTTCCTTCCCTTATTGGATAACTTCCTCCTTCAATGAGGTGTTGTCTTCTTGCACCAACTGTAAGTTCATTGCGTCAGACCTTGATCTAGACTGAATTTCCTGCACAACGCTAACCTGTAATTTATACAACGCCTTTGTTGGAATCTTGGGAAATGCCAAGTTCAATGTCTCAATGTACTTCATGGGTTTTTGTGTTGTCTCCTCATCAATAAACAACATCTCAGGTGTTATGCTGAAATTGGCACTCCCCTGGGATGTAATGTGCACTGTTTCTCCAACATAAACTCCTTCTGTAGCTTGCGCTGGTTTTTCTTTTTGTTGTTTCTCTTCCCTAATCCTCGAATAATCCAGTGCAGTTTTCACTTTTTTCACTTGTTCTGAAATTGAAGCCCTGTGATTTTCAACATTCTCCCATAACTGTGACAGTCAATCTTCAAATGTAGTGGCTATCAACTCCATATCTTCTATTGTCAGTGATGTGTGCATTGGAACTCAGAGCCCCAGTCCTATGTGTCCTAGGAATCCTCCAATAATGAGTGAAGTAGATAAGGGGCCCAACTCATTGAGCTCTCCTTCGTGCACTGTGATGCAGCTTCTACTATGCCTGTAGGTACCTCCTCCTTTCTACACTTGTGCATTAACTTGCAACCTAACAATCATTTTATGGATTTTTTTCTTTCTCTTCTAACATCTACTATATACAATATGTACAATCACACCTCCTCTTTCTGTTTTTACCTCTGGTTTCTAGGTTGACTATCTTGATACAATTTCAGTCGACTATCGTTCATTAGTCCTCTAAGATTATTTCCTACAATATCTTTCATTTGAGAAACAAATCCATCTGTGATAGCCTCTACCTGATAACGCCCTAACCAGTGCATCTTCAATTTCCTAGGGTGATATAAATATCTGTTGTCATAGAGGAGAACTAGATCTCTTTTCTTCTTTATGTTCCTACGATTCCAAGTTTTGTCCTTTTCTTTTTGTACTTCCTGGTGAAATCATGCTAAGATTTTGTCTTCTTCCAGCTCCATCAACTGATCCAATATTTCCTACGGAATAACTTCTTCTGTCATGTTGGTGATTGTTGCAATGTGCAGACTAGGTATGAAATAATCCAATGGAACCATTGCTTCCTTTCCATACACTAGTATGAATGGTGTCTATTATGTAAGCTTCTTGCATGTATTCCTATAATCCCATAATATTGTTGATACCTTAAAATCCCAATCATCCCTATTGACATTGCAAATCTTTGTCAATACATTCTCATCCTTGACATGGTTTTGTGGATATATGGTCAAGTTTGACCTATTTTGGAATTCAACAGCCTGTCGAAGGAGGAGTGCAAGATGAAGCAGATATCATGGGATCTAGGCCCATTTTTGGGATGCGGGAATATGTAACAGGAATGGGATGTTATCCCATGGGTTTACCCATGTTTAGGCCTATTTTTTATGTATAAATAGATGATTAGGCTAGATAGAAGTGGTGGTGCATCTATGTAATGTGAATTTATGCTAAGTGCAAGTAGAGTATGTAAGTGCTTTGTGCATGAATATGTGAGACTTGCAGAGTTAAGTGAAATTCATTGTAGCAAGATTGTGGAAGGCTTAGTGCTAGAACGCAAGGAAGAAGGATCTAGCAAGATGCGCAGATACTTTGTCCTGTGCGGAGTAAGGGTTTTGAGGTTCTGTGCTTGTACCTGATTGACTGAAGATAATAAAGAAGAAGAGTTGGTGGAAGTAGCCCCGGGGTGGGGGTGAACCACATAAAAACTGTTTTTTTATGCTTTGTGCTTGTCTTAATGTGTTTATGACTCTCTTGCTAATTTCTTTGATAGAGATAGATAAATCTGTTCATGCTTTGTGCTAATGATGTGTAAGAATGTTAGATCTAACTTCTATGAATGTGCTTAGTCCTTGCTTCTGCTAGATCTGATCCATGTGTTTGTGATAAGTACTTAGCTACACTAGAATAGTGTGAATGCTGTGAAGCTCTGTTTTATCAGTGAAGTAGGTATTGATTGCATATTGAGGATCTGGCAGTGCTAAGTGCTCTATTAAGTATCATAATCACATATCTATGTCCCAGCTAAGGTTGAAGACACCTAAGTTTCGCAACCACCCCTACCTCTACCTCCGGTGAGACTTCATATGCTTCGTAGGTGTTGCCAAAAGGGCCACTAGTTAGGGTTTTGTTGGTGCACTTTTGTAGCGTTGAACCTTGGGTCTCCCCCTATGCCAACAAATGGTTTCGTTGCCGAGACCTAAAACTGTGATTGCTGAGAACTAAGAAAGAAGGATATTTGTAAAAAGATTCGTCCTGAAGTTGTGAAAGCTCTATGCATAGATCTGTCACTTTAGTGTGCAGTATTCTACTTGATTTATAAAGCTCTGTGCTAAAAGAAAGAAGCCTGATCTGAAGGAGAGAAGAAAGATCTGAAATCTTTGTGCTCTAAGAAAGGTAAAAGTGAGAATTTATGGTTAAAAGAGGTAATATATGCAAGATCTGTGCTCTGATAAATGTAAGAATAGTGAAAAGTTTTAGATCTGGAAGCTTTGTGCTCTGTAGAAGTAAGAAAAGTGGAAATTTTTGTTTCTAGAGTATGGATCTAGGTATGTTTGATAGAGTCTGTCATAGTTCAAAAACTAGGGTATTGATAGATGAAGGAAGATTTGATATTAATAGATCTAACAAGAATAGTGAAAGATATGTTATACCTATGCATAGAAAGAATGTTTGGACTACCAAATTGATGCAGGATCCTAGAGATAATTTGTTGCAGGTTATCTCCTATGCTCCTAGCGTGCAGTATAAGAGAAGATGGGGATCATTTAAAATAAAAAGAGGATTAACCCTCAGTTACAATTATAGAAGACCAGGACATCTTGCTAAGGAATTCCCTGGAAGAAGACCTAGTTGTCTTTGTTGTAAAGCTATGGACCATGAAGTATTGGATTTCCCTAGAATGATTGCTAAGCTTTAAAGAATGAATATGAACCAAGAAAACCCTAAGGAAGATCCAGTAATGGAAGAATCCCAGAAAGAATCAGAGAAATTATTGTTACAGATGAAATAAACCTTGAATGACCAACGACATATCAACTTATCAAGGATATTCAAAGAAAAAGAATGCATCGAAGAAAGAATAGGAGACTTCGACATTGACTGTGTTCTAGATGAGGAAACAAAAGTGAATATCATGATAGAGAGAAATTGGGAAGAGATAGGGAATCCTTCTATGATTCCTTGATTAGGAGGAATAGGATTATTTAGAGGAAAACTGGTAAACCTTTGTGGGAAGCTCGCTCATATACCTATGCACGTTAATGGAACTTCGACAGAGGAAGATTTTGAGATTATTAAATTTATTGAAGACATCACCCCATTTACCATGTTACTAGCCAACCCTTGGATTGAAAGAGACCAGGCCAGAAGGAAAGAAGAAGAAGCAGTGTAAGAATAGCAGAAACAAGAGTTAAAAGAATTCATGATTAGAAGGATCACACATTTGATTGCAGAACAAGAGAACAAATCAAAGCTATTTAACAACATAGACCCTGATGTTGAAGTTGCAAGAACCTTATAAGACCAACATAAGACTGAAATACTTATCCCAAATAAATAAAAAGTATTACCCTCGAATCCTAGGAAATAATCTCAACAACTCGCAATGACTATGTCAAACGAAGATAAGAATCATAATGGAAAAAGGAATATTGAGATGAAGCTCACTGGAAAGAAGGCTAGAAAGATAAGTAATAAGAGGGCTAAGATTGAAAAGTTATAGAAGGTTCTAGTGGGAACCTCAAAGAAGGAAAATTTGCAAAATTGGAGCTTCGTTGGGATATCAGAACATCAACACATGGCACTTCACCATGGCGAAGAAATATAGCCATTGGAGACATTATAGCCATTCGGTCGATGCTTCAAATGGGTAGAAAGGAAATTATGGTTCATTATCAGACCATTGGACCATGCCATAATAGATAGAACAAGGTTCATGGAGGCTTCATACCCATTTCAAGTGAACCGTTATCAAGTTACCTATTTATCCCACCATGCCACGCATCAAGAACACTTTTGCTAATTGAGAATTTGAGCCCACAGACTACGTTGAGTTTATACCATTATCATCATGCTTCTTCTCTCTCTCTCTCATCACTGTGTCTAAGATACCCCCTCTGAACCCATGATTGTTAACCCTGATCATGTATGTCGGACGAGTTGGGCACTGCAGAAAGAGTTGTTGAGGAAGTTTTGATCGACTTGATGATTGAAAGAGTAATGTAGGAGAAAGGATTATCCACAGGTGTACAAGCATCATCCATGAGAGGACTGTCAATCTCTCCGTCAGCTACTCGAGTCAGACCATCCAGACCATCAGATGATAAGTGAACTAAGCACAAGGATGATCTCATGAATGCTAAGTTGATTTCAAGCATATTACCTACTTATATACCACCTTTGAGAAGTGATGTAAACCATGAAAACATACATAGAGATTTTGAGTATTCCTTGGTCACTATGTACCTCCCGAAGGGGATACATACAGTTCATGCAGAAAAAGATAAGATTGCAGTGTTGAAGTTTAGCGACTTCAAACTCGACGACCCGAAAGTTTACAACATGCTCACCCCGCATAAGTACCTGACCAGAACAAAGGGAAATAATTCAAATATTGTCCCTCAGTCATGGACCCATAGGGAAATAAATTAGATACCTGACCCACAAGATTTCTATCCTGGAAAAGCCATGGACCATGCTCTCTCTCAAAGGATTAAGGACACTTATGGAGATGTCAAGAAAGGAACGGGAGGCTATAAGGTAGCTTCTATCCAGAGTGGCATAGTGTGTCTCGCTTGTCAATTGATTGTAGGAAAATTAGTACGCAAGAGACGACCCACCCAAGTGTCTGCCCCTGTGCCAAAAAATGGTTCTGTTGCCGGGACCTGAAACTGTGATTGCTAAGAACTAAGAAGGAAGGAGCTTTGTGAAAAGATTCATCCTGAAGTTGTGAAATATATGTGCATAGATATGTCTCTCTAGTGCGCAGTATTCTACTTGATTTATAAAGCTCTGTTCTAAAATAAAGAAGCCCGATCTGAAGAAAAGAAGTCGGATCTAAAGGAGAGAAGCAAGATCTCAAAGCTTTGTGCTCTAAGAAAGGTAAAAGTGAGAATTTCTGGTTAAAATAGGTAAGATCTGCAAGCTCTATGCTTTGATAAATGTAAGAATAGTGAAAAGTTTTAGATCTGGAAGCTTTGTTCTCTTTAGAAGTAAGAAAAGTAGAAATTTGTGTTTCTAGAGTATGGATCTAGGTATGTTTAATAGAGTCTGTCCTAGTTCAAAAACTAGGGTATTGATAGATGAAGGAACATTTGATATTAATAGATCTAACAAGAATACTGAAAGATATGTTATACCTATGCATAGAAAGAATTTTTGGACTAACAAATGGATGTAGGATCCTAGAGAGAATTTTTTGCAGGTTATCTCCTATGCTCCTAGCGTGCAGTACAGGAGAAGCCGGGGATCATTTAAAATAAAGAGAGGATTAACCCTCTTTTATAGTTATAGAAGACTATGGAATCTTTCTAAGGAATGCCCTGGAATAATACCTAATTGTTTTTGTTGTAAAGCTATGGACCATGAAGTGTTGGATTGCCCTAGAATGATTGCTAAGATTGAAAGAATGAATCTGAACCAGGAAAACCCTAAGGCAGATCTAGAAATGGAAGAATCCCAGAAAGAATCAGAGAAATTATTTTTACATATGAAATAAACCTTGAATGATGACCAACATATCAACTTATCAAGGATATTTAAAGAAAAAGAATGCATCGAAGAAAGAATAGGAGACTTCAACATTGACTATGTTCTAGATGAGGAAACACAATTGAATATCATGACAAAGAGAACTTGGGAAGATATAGGGAAGCCTTCTATGATTCCTTCATTAGGAGGAATAGGATTATTTAGAGGAAAACTTGTAAACCTCTGTGGGAATCTCACTCGTATACCTATGCACGTTAATGGAAACTTTGATAGAGGAAGATTTTGAGATTATTAAATTTATCGAAGACAACACCCCATTTATCATGATACTAGCCAGCCCTTGGATTGAAAGAGACCAAGCCAGAAGGAAAGAAGAAGAAGCAGTTTTAGAACAACAAAAACAAGAGTTAAAAGAATTCATGACTATAAGGATCACACATTTGATTGCAGAATAGGAGTCTAGATCGAAGCTATTTAACAACAGAGACCCTAATGTTGAAGTTGCAAGAACCTTATAATACCAACATAAGACTGAAATACTTATCCTAGATAAAGAAAAAGTATTATCCTCGAATCCTAGGAAAGAATCTCAATAGTGCGCAGTGACTATGTCAAATGAAGATAAGAATCATAATGGAAAAGGCATATTGAGATGAAGCTCACTGGAAAGAAGGCTAGAAATCTAAGTAAGAAGAGGGATAAGATTGAAAAGTTATATAAGGTTCTAGTGGGAACCTCACATAAGGAAAATTTGCAAAATTGGAGATTCATTGGGATATTAGAACATCGACACATGGCACTTCGCCATGGCGAAGCAATATAGTCGTTGGGGACATTATAGTCGTTCAATTGACGCTTCAAATGGGTAGAAAGGAAATTATGGTTCATTATCAGACTGTTGGACCATGCCATAACAGATAGAACAGGGTTCATGGAGACTTCATACCTGTTTCAAGCGAACCTTTATCGAGTTACCTATTTATCCCACTATGCCACGCACCGAGAACACTTTTGCCAATTGAGAATTTGAGCCCATAGACTACATTTAGTTTATATCATGATCATCATGCTTCTTCTTTCTCTCTCATTACTGTGTCTAAGATACCCCCTCTGAACCCGCGATTTTTAACCACGATCGTGTATGTCAGACGAGTTGGGAGCTGCAGAAAGAGTTGTTGAGGAAGTTTTGATCAACCTGATTATTGAAAGAGTCATGTTGGAGAGAGGATTATCCAAAAGTGTACAAGAATCATCCACGAGAGGAATGCCAACCTCTCCATTAATTGCTCAAGATGGACCATCTCGACCATCAGATGATAAACGAGCTAAGCACATGGATGATCTCATGAATGCTAAGTTGATTTCGAGCATATTACCTACTTATATACCACGTTTGAGCGGTGCTGTAAACTGTGACAACGTACCTAGAGAATTTGAGTACACCTTGGTCACTGTGTACCTCCCAAAGGGGATACATGCAATTCACATAGACCAAGATAAGATTGTAGCATTGAAGTTTAGCGACTTCAACCTTGGCGACCAGAAAGTTTACAACATGCTCACCCTGCATAAGTACCTGACCAGAACAAAGCGAAATAATTCAAAGATTGTCCCTAAGTCATGGACCCATAACCTCATGCAATCCACCTTGTTGAATGCTATGAAGATTCCTCACTTCAGACGACACCAGGAGGTGAATGCATGTGTCAAATTGTTGCTATCTTGTTACCATGGAGGTTATCTATGGTTAAACCATTGCATAACAGTGGATCCGACATTGATAAATCAGATCACTAAGCTTAGTATGCAAGGACCCGACCCACAGTATTTCTATCCTGGAAAATCCATGGACCGTGCTCTCGCTAAAAGGATCAAGGAAACTTATGGCAATGTCGAGAAAGGAATACGAGGCTACAAGGTAGCTTCTATACAGAGTGGCATAGTGCACCTCACCTGTCAATTGATCGTAGGAAAATTAGTACGCAAGAACTGACCCACCCAAGTGACTAGTTTTGTAGTCAACCTCGTAGGGAAGTGCACAGAGGGCCTACAAATGAATTTGGAGAAGTACCTAGTGAACCAATTAGAACTTGACTGTAGAGAAGACCAATGTAAAGGGTACAAATTCCACTTCAACTGGCTATTGATCCTGATCGCTTTCATTTCCTGGGGGATGCCAGAAGGTGTGACCTTCCTGAACATTGAGCCATTTGAACCATTGGCTGCGAAGTTTAGTACATTATGGTACTTAGGTGACATGAATAAGAAATGGCAATCAAATGCTGTGTTCCATACATAATACAACTATTTGAAGCTATCCATATAGTTCGAGCCTCACATAACTCCGAACACTTTACACAGGTTCAGGCTTTTGATGAAGTTCAACATAGAAAACCATTTCATTTATATCACAGTGTGCACTGACGAGCACAATAAGAAAATTCATTCCTACTACAAGATAACAGAGGAGGACTTGGAGGCAATCACTAAGAACTGGTTGGAGGACCTCCTCATTATAGCAGACCCTGTGGAGATATTTGATATAGACATTCCAAAAACTGTGTAGGATACACTTGGGATTAGCAAGACAAAGAAGACCGAAGAGGTCCATGATTTAGAAAACGAATCCATGAAGATCGCTTCCATCTCACCCGAGCAAGGAGGTGATGATGTATATTTTAATGACACAGAGGTCGAGCAACAACAGGATGACGAGGCTGATCCCCTCAAAAAGAGAAAAGGTTTTCCTTCAAAACCTTCGTCCCAAAAGAAATCAAAGGCCAGTATGATGAAGATGCAGACTGTACTCACCTATGATGACTTCAACTTCCTCGTAGAAGCCCTGAATGATGCTTTGATAGAGATAGAAGAGAAGCAAAAATAAAAGTAAGAGCAGTTGTATGATCAAATCATGACTGAACTCCGAGGAGAACAATAAGCCCTACAATCCATCCGCGTAGTCTTCACTGCGTTGGGAGAGCCAGAAGTGGGATATGAGCTAGTTGAGCTCCACTGAATAGCTGATACTATCGAAGATCGTCTTCGAAAAGCACACAAGGAAACAATGCAAGCCACCCAGGCTTTGGTACAAGTACAGGGAGTACTTGTAGAACAACGCTGAGTTGTTGAACAAGAAAAGAGTGCTCTCCAAGCGAAGTTTGATGAATATAAGGAACAGATGCAGAAAGGCAAGGAAAAATTTCTCGTCGAGAAACTCGAAGTGAAGGAAATGGTCAACAGAGCACTTTGCTCTGTGACTGTCGTAGAAGTAAAGGCAGAGGATCAAGTCACGAAGAAACTAGCACAACTTGAAGAACTGATCCAGCATCTCCAGCAGTGCATAATAGACTTAGAGCTATGCACTATTCCTGATACTCCACAACAGGTAAGAGACAAGAGAGAAGCCACTACCCACAGCGTAGTTGACAGACTGAAGGCCCTTACCGTAGAATGAAAACAATTCACTGATTGCAGTGCCCAGACATATGAGAAACTTATCGAGAACCCAGAGTTGTAGGCACTAGAGTCGCAACTCCAGGAAGCGAAGTAGCACGCAAAAACACTACAGGAACAACTGAAGTCTCTGTCAACTATGGAGAGAATGAAGATATCTCAAGAGTAGCGAACTGCCCAACAACAAATCCATAATATCCAAAGAAGAGTTATGAAGATAACGCAGAAACTCCAACCGATACAAGATAAGGCTTATTAGTTATTTATAGAGGTGGAAGGTCAGGGATAAGAACAGGAGTAGGTTAGCACCACAACAAAACAATGTCTGTAAGGACCTATGAATGATGCAGTCATTCAATAATTTTATGAAAAAGAGCGCATAGCACAACAAAAAGTTGATGCAGTTCAAAGTAGAAATTCCTACATTAGAGTGAATCGGGATGAGTCATAGGTGAGTGTTGGGGGCTTGTTGGCCCTTGATCAGGTTTTTTGGATATCTAGTCAAGTTTGATCTATTTTTGGACTTCGACAGCCTATCGAAGGAGGAGCGCAATACAAGGTAGAGATTGCGGGATATCGGCCCCTTTTTGGGTCCTTTTTGGGATGTGGGAATATGTAACGGGAATGGGATGTTGGCCCATGAGTTTACCCATGTTTAGGCTTATTTTGTATATATAAATAGATGCCTAGGCTAGATATAAGTGGTGGTGGATCTATGTGATTTGAATTTATGCTAAGTGCAAGTAGAGTCTGTAAGTTCTTTGTGCATGACTGTGTGAGACTTGTAGAGCTAACTGCAAGTCATTGTAGCAATATTGTGGAAGGCTTAGTGTTGGAATACAAGGAAGAAGGATCTAGCGAGCTGCGCGGATCTTCTGTCCCGTGCAGAGTAAGGCTTTTGAGGTTTTTTGCTTGTACGCGATTGACTGAAGATAATATAGAATAAGAGTTGGTGAATGTATCCCCAGGGTGGGGGTGAACCATGTAAACACTGTGTTGTTATGCTTTGTCCTTGTCTTAATGTGTTTATGACTCTCTTGCTAAGTGATTTGATAGAGATAGATAATTTTTTTCATGCTTTGTGCTAATGATGTGTAAGAATGTTAGATCTAACTTCTATGAATGTGCTTAGTGCTTGCTTCTGCTAGATCTGATTCATGTGTTTGTGCTAAGTACTTAACTACATTACATTAATGTCAATGCTATGAAGCTCTATTTTATCAATGAAGTAGGTATTGATTTCATATAGAGGATCCGACGGTGCTAAGTGCTTTATTAAGTATCATAATCACATATCTATGTCCCATCTAAGGTTGCAGATACATGAGTATCACAACCACCCCTACCTCTACCTTGGGTGATACTTCATCTTCTTTGCAGGTGTTTCCGAAAGGGGCAGTCATTAGGGTTTTGTTGTTGCATTGTTGTAGCTTTGAACCCTGGGTTTGCCCCTGTGCCAACAATAAGGTGTGTTCTTCTGATGATGTATCTCGATTTATTCTGTCATAGATTGAATTGTACTATTAATAAAATTATTTCCCATCACTAAATAAGATTCTAGGACATCCAAATCTAGTCACCATGTTCTCAAAGAGAAACTGCGTTGCAGTCCTTTAATGGGGCTTCTTCTTCCCATTTGTTTAAGTAATTTTTCGCAGTGATGATGTATCTAGCTCCTGACCTCTTTGTTGGTGTATTAATGGGTCCAATTAAATCCACAACCCATTTATCAAATACCTGTAGAGTTACTTGGGGCATAAGTGACATTTCATCACTTTTGGGTGGTTTTCCCAGCCTCTGACAGACATCATAGGTTTGATAGTATTCCTCTATGTGCTTATGTATTGTAGGCCACCATACTCCTGTGCGCAACACCTTTTATTTTTTATGTTTTCTTGCATAATTCCCTCCAGCTATTCCTTCATGTGCTTCTACTAACACCATGGAGTGTTCATTCTCCATGACACATATTCTCAGAATTCCATCTACACCTAACTTGTATAAATGACCTCCAATCAACTGATAGTTTTCAGTGCACACTACCAACTATTTTTTTTCTGTGCGATAGTAAATTCCTTGGGAGCCATTCATGTGCTCAATAATCCAACAATGTTAGAAAAATAATCATCAACAATTTGAATAGAAAATAAGTTAGCATCAAGAAAATTCTCATCCAAGTTCTTTGGCTCCTCTCCATTAATAATTCTTGATAGATGATCTGGTCCTGCATTTAGCTTCCCTGGTTTTACTATGATTTCAAAATAATATTCCTGAAAGAATAACAACTATCTACAGATCCTCCCCCCCAACGCTGGCTTGTTAACTAGATACTTCAAAGTGGAATGATCTGTAAACATCTTAAAATGTTGACCCGATAGATAATGCTTGAACTTCTGTAAGGCATATACCATATCTAGACCTTCCCTTTCTGTACTATTATAGTTATTCTCAGACTCAGATAGCTTTCTACTAGAAAAAGATATTGGGTGATCAATGTCTCCTTCACCTAGTTGTGCCAAAACTGCTCCAAGTGCAATGGATGAAGTGTCCACATGCACATGCAATTCTTTTGTCCAATATGCAAAGCTCAAAATTGGTGTTGTCACCATCTTATCTTTCAATATGTCGAAGCTCTCTTGGCATTCATCATTCCATGGAATCCTGATGTATATTTTTAGTAACTTTTCCATGGGCGCAGTAATCTTTGCGTAACCCTTTTTGAATTTCTTGTAGTACCTTGTGTGGCCTAATTTTTCTCTCAATTGGTGCACTGACTTTGGTGGTGGTAAACTGAGAATAACAAAAATATTTGCAAGGTATACTATCAAGCCCTATTTGCATATAATGTTTCCAAGTAGGATGCCAAATGGTGTATTGAATATACATTTCTTAATTTTCAAGGAAATTTGACATTGCCTACATCTTTCTAACATTAACCTCAAAATTTCTACATGGTTCTTCAATAAACTGAATACTGTCCAATCATCCAGATAAGCTTCTAAAAACTTGTGTATAAAATCCTATGGAAAATATTTTTGGTTCATTCTTTAAACCAAATGGCATTACTATATACTTATATAACCCCCACTCTATTGCAAATGTGGTTTTGTACCCGTCCTTTAGAGAAATTCTGATCCAATGGTACCCTGAAAATCCATCTGTGAAGGAGTAGACTTCATGTCCTCCTACATTTGCTAGCACCTCATATTTAAATAGAGTAGAAAAAGGATTATGCAAACATGCATCATTTAACTTTATCAGATCCACACATATCCTAATCCCTCCAGTCTTATTTTCTTGGACCACCATTGGACTAATCCACTCTGATTATTTCATAGGCTCTATGATTCATGATTCTAGCATTATGTCAAGTTCTTCCTTAACCTTATGCTTATAGATAGGGTTTAATTTGTATGGTATTTTTATTACTGGTCCTGCATCTGGTATGAGGGGTATATTCATCTCTCCAAGTTCTCCTGCTACCCCTTTCATCTCTGAAAATGTGGCTAGGAATAAGTCACTATATTCACACAGTAATTCAATTATCTTTTCCATTGTCTCACCATCCCAGTAATCTCCAATGCTGGCTATATTGGGCTTCTCTTCAGTCCCAATATTGACCTTTTTAATATTCATAGGTGTAGTAAATTATTGTGATTGTAAATGGGGTCCTTCAAACCATCTTTCTCCTTCCCCGTCTATTAACTTTATGTCGCATGGGTTTTCTTCTACTTCTTCATCCTATGTGACCTGATAACAATAAACTAATTGTTCACGTGTTTCTTTTTTGTAATATCTGTCTATTGTTACTGTATCTAACCCATACTCTTCAAATATCTTCTTTTTGGACCTCTGTAATGTGATATCCACCCATGGATTCTCACTTTCAAATGCAAAGGTCCTAATAAAGTTTTGTTACACTACACCCCAACTCACAGTTTCTCTGCGCAGTTCCTGTTCCTTATAGCAATTACTTGGTATTCCCTCTAAGGTATGAAGACAGTAATGCGTCCATTATCCTAGTGGTACCAATCTCCAAGTAGTGACACAATCATTTATATGATGTCATGGGTTCCCTTTTCCATGATACTTTTGTAAGGCTCTATCCCGCTGACTCCTAGAAAATATTATGCGCGTCAGTATCTTACATTGATACCGGTCCCAAATTACCTCCTTATGAACACCCCACCATCGTGCAGGTGTGTCCCTTAGTGATATATCCAACAATAATAATCTATGACTATCCAAAACCTATGATTCAAGCTCTGTTAGGAAGTTTTCTAGGTTATCCTCTCAGTAAATGTGGGAAACTATCTTACTTTTGTTCCAACCCATCTTGATGCGTGTGTAATTATGGCACACCTCCTAGTAGAGACTTGATGCATTCTTTGCTTCCATTTTATACTCCATTATCTAAATTTGACACATCAGAATTGATACTCCTCCAGCTGAGTACTCGATTTGCAGTTGGATTCACACAGTCTTCCTCTCGCGTAGTAGTTCTATACAGCTGGTTTACATCATCCCCTAGAACACTGTTAGGCACATATTCTACATATCTTTCATAATATGAGGGATCTAAAGGTACTACTACCCTAAAGTTCCCAACTTCAAATATCATCTTTCTACTATTTAAATTAATTATATCTTGATTATCAAAGGCCCAATCAATTCCCAAAAGTGATGGAAATGGTATAGACTCATCCACCATATCCATTACTTCAAATATGTTGTTGTGCACACACTATCTAGATCCATTGTTGTATTCTTCAATCTACCTATGGGAATCACTCTCTACTATTTTTCTAGCTTCAATTGAATACTGGAGTACCCAAGTGTAGGTTCTCACATTACTTCCTAAGTCTTCTTTGGAAAAATGCAAGATACCAGATATATAAAATATGCAGAATAGAAATTAAATGCTAGAAATAATAAAATGACAGTAAAATATCCAGCATAATCTTCACAATACACAGAAATGATATACGCAATAGCAACAGAAATAACACTTTGATTCAGATAGCAATGTTCACAGGCCTCTTCGAGGGGGCAACCTCCAATAGAGCAGCACTCTGTTACAATAATCTCCAAGCTAGGGTTTTCATACCCTCGACCCTTATTTATACTAAATGTGTCTATTAAGAGAAGC
>ML779245.1:298819-313937 GCA_009831015.1 Picea engelmannii | reverse complement strand
CTGTAATGTTGTAGAGAGAGAAATAATGTTCCATTTGTGTGACCCAACCAGTGGGGTCCGAGCCATCAAATTTGGTTACATCCACCCGTGGAAGGCGTATGTCCCTTTGAAAGTGATGGGGTTGAAAGGAATGGGAAGAAGTTCCACCTTCAGTCTTTTTATGTGCATCAGGAAAAGAGTCATCGAGAGGGATTTCGAGTTTGGTGCAGATTGATACAACGACAGTTTCAAGTTCTTGTTTGACTTCCACCATGGCGGACTGCATGGCTACATTGATAGATGCATTTATGGAGGCATTTATGGAGGCATCACGGGAGGCAATAGTAGCACTGAGTTGTTTCACTTCTTGTTGGGTCTTAGCGAAACCAGATTCCAAGTTGTTGAGGCGAGACTCATGTTCTTGGTTATGGGTATGGGCCATGAGGATGGGTGAACTGGGAAGGGAGCGGGCGGGTCAGAATTTTTTTCCGAAAAATGATATGGATGACTGTGACAAGGGGGAAGAGACGAGTCTAATGGAATAGGTCTCAAATAATTGTGAAAAAATGGGAGCGACCGGGTCAGAATTTTTTTTTTCCAAAAAATGATATGGATGAATGTGACAAGGGGGAAGAGATGAGTCTAATGGAATAGGTCTCAAATAATGGGGAAAAATTTCCAGACTTTTTTATTTTTTATTTTTTATTTTTTTTACAGCAGTGGGGTTATACTTGGGTCTGAAGAATGCTGCAGTGCTGAAATCCCCAAATTCTGAACCAGAGAGTATTTACTTAGCAACGCAAACACAGGTGCGTGTCAATAGATCTCAACGGTTTAATTTGTTTATGTTGTTGTTTATGTTCCCCAGGGGTTAGGTATTCAAGGGTTCTACAGACAAGGGTTTTCCCTGTGCTATAGCTCTCTGATATAAGTGCGGGGTCCAACAGTAGTACTCGGCCCAATATCTTAGGGAACTAACTAAGGAGGATAGACCGTACCCTTAGCCTTACTACCCGACTACCTAGGTACTAGAGAGTATCTTCCTGAGTGCTGTTCTCGGTGACACTATAGTAGTCCGGCGGCCGACAGGTTTATCTAAAGAGGGCTTCAAGAAATCTAGGCCGATTGGTACATAGGTGTTGTCTGATGCGCTACCACTCGAAGGGGTACCAACAGGGGTTACAAGGGTGGCCAACAGATGTGCGCTTAAGAACCACTTGTATTTCCTGCGTGTATGAATCCCTCAACCATGGGTTTATGCACGTAACGATAGATCTCTGTGGCTTAAAGATGTTGGAATACGTCTCTACCCTGAAAAAAAATACCCACAATTTCTGCCAAGGAAAGTGCTCTGATACCACTTGCAAGATACCAGATATATAAAATATGCAGAATAGAAATGAAATGCTAGAAATAACAGAATGACAGTAAAATATCCAGCATAATCTTCACAATACACATAAATGATATACGCAATAGCAACGGAAATAACACTTTGATTCAGATAGCAATGTTCACAGGCCTCTTCGAGGGGGCAACCTCCAATAGAGCAACACTCTATTACAATAATATCCAAGCTAGGGTTTTCATACCCTCGACCCTTATTTATACTAAATGTGTCTATTAAGAGAAGCATCTAGAGGAATATCCTTCTAGAAGCAGAAGCTTCTATTAGGTCTTCTTACATCCGCCTTATTCTATTTTATTGAAAGGTCTTATTAATATTGACCTTTATTACATCCGAATACATTGATCTACCTATGTGCGGGTTAGGACCTTAACAAAAAATGTTGACATCTGATCCTAAGTCTAGGATAACATTTCCCATACTAAAGTCTCATATATTTTCATTCAATCTTAACTCTCTACTGTTTCTTTTCTTTTTATGGACCTAATTAATATTCTTAGGTTATGTTCCTACCCCTTCTTCCATGCTATATTTCTCAAGCATATCTTTAAATAAATCATGGCATTCTTATCATTAAGTAATTTAAAGAAAGATTATAGGAAATTCTTTAAGTTACTTACTTTCTTTATTTTCTCTCCTTTGTAAGTATGATCCAAAGACTAAGGCATATCAAAAATAGGATTATCATACCTCTACATATTATTTGATGCAGAGGCTTCATTCTCCTTTAGAAATCATTTATTTGCTTCTTTGAAAGTTTCCTTTTCCTTATTTGCATCAAACTACTGTTGTGGTTGAGTTTTCTTTTGAATCCAACACTGAGATTCCTTCCTCTGATCCTTTGCATCTGCTCCTATCTTGACTCCTCCTCTAGTCATTATATTGATGTTCCTCCCAAGATCCCTTATTTCTGCAAAATTCCACTAAACATTATGGTTGTTTATATTCATCTTCTCATGGATCTAAGTCATTAACTTTGGGCACTCTTCTGTCACATGATCTGTTGCGCGACAATACATACATGTTATTGTTGGTTGAGGGAAATATATGGCATAGTGTCCTTGTTGTTGAAAATTATGGCAGATAATAGGCCCTCTGCCTCTGCCCATTTCTCCTCTTCCTCTACCTCTGAATCCTCCTCTATTACCCTGTGGATCCATGTTCTGTTGATGATACTATGGTGCTTGATTATACTGCGGGGGTTGCTAAAACTATGGAACTGCTTCAAATTGTTGCGCATTACCAAACTATGGCGCAGTATGTCCTATCATCAAATCAACCTACATCCTATATGCATCTGAGGTTATTTCCTTCATTAACTCCAGAGTTCTAGAATTTTTGTCTTCATGCCCCACTGACTTACAAAATTTACAAAAAATACTCTTTGGTTCTGTCTTGTACATTTTCATCGTAGGAAAGTGACAAGGATCATGCCCATGTGTCTTTCATATTTCACACCAAGTCCCTCCTATAGGCAATGGATTTGGTAGTCATACTCCTAGATATTGTGCAAATGTCAGACACTGATTCTTATGATGTCCCTCTGATCTACACAGGGCACAACAAACTTCTTCTATTTTCTCCCTATTCTTATTATGGTTTAATTTCAATGTTAAGTTCTTGGTCTTCATTGAACTCCTCTATAACTGGATCTGACTGATTATACTAATTCTCTTCTAACTACACCTCTTTGTGTAGTGCCTCTACCTGGGTTTGAAATTTCTGTTGTCTTAGTGGATATTTGAAGTGTGGTAACAAGGAGTTTATAAACAACTATATTTGGTGCATGTCTAAAATGGGATAATTCAGTTTAACTTTCAATGTCTTTAACTTATGATCAATGTCCCATACAGATTCTCCTATTTTTTGTCTAACCTAAATCATCTCATTCATAAACTGATCCTTTGATTTCATCCTTTAAAACTTCGTGATCAGTTCTTTGTTGATTTCTACTATTGTTCTTGGTGCACCCTGTGGATTGTTTACTACTAGACTCATATGCCAATCCAACGCATGATTTCTAAATGTTATTTCTAACTGCGCTACCTTTTTTGCCTCATCAATGACTCTTTTTTCTTCCCATATTAACTCACACATGAATAGGTGCATCTCTAGATCTTCTGATCCATCCCCATGAAAATCTGTTAATATTATCGTTGGATCTACGCCTGCCATTGTTGAATGTGTTGTACTTTCTCCATGTAGTACTATTATATGTGTACTATTGTTCAGACTTGAGCTTCCACTAGTATTTCTACTAGTACTTCCACTTATACCAATGCGTGTACTACTACTGGCACTTGCACTTGTACCCTCACTTCCATTCGGATCTCCTAGCTTCTTCTGACCATTATTCACTTGTTCTCTAAATAACTCTTTCTTTGTTGATGTGTTAATCATACATGGGGTTGTGGGTTCTACATTGATTCTGATCTAGACAAGGGTATCTACTTCCTCATTAGATCCTGCTCCTCTAGTCTTTATTTCATATTTAATGCACAATATTTATTCAATGTGATCCACAACATGAAGATCCTCTACCTCTTATTCATCACTCTCGAATCCTTCGCTCTCGACTACTCCTCTTTTCTTCCTATTCATCTTATACTGGTAGGGTCTTATACTGTGTGTCCTTCCTACCTTCTGCATAATTTCCTATAACTCCTCTTGATCCATTATAATGGGATATTTATCTTTTCTACACTCTTCTCTATCCATTTCCCCCTCCATCTCATACCTTCCTGAGTGTTTCCCCTAAGTCCTCCATGCATGCAGGGTAGTTTAGTTGTTTCATTCCATAGTTAATACCCCTTTATCATGCAATAATATTTTGATCAAAGTGTACAATGACCTAATGTACCTTACCATTGGTCCCTTAAGAAACTCCTTCTCTACTACATTGTAATACTTCAATGTATCTACTGCAAACTCAGTGATATACCCCAATACAATGTTGCCTAGCCAAAAATCTATTACGCACGTGAATTTGTTATTTACCCTTTTCAACTGCGCAATACTTTATTCTATCCACTCCACTAATCTAACCCTATTCATCGAATGTGTATCTTTCAACTGGTTTATCCACTCCTACAATAACGTGGGAAACTCACTAAAGAACCTTTCGTGTATGTCACTAAATACGTATCTTTACAGATATTGTCTTGGCTTAAACCAAGAGCTTCTATTATCTTTGTGGGAAAAATATATTTTTGGAACTTTCAACCATATTTCAATCTCTTCTTTCATGGGATTCCAACCTACAAACATCCCCTTTCTTAAACCTTCACACTATACTACGTGATACATCCCTCCCGATATAATCTTTTGAGTTCAAACCGACAACAAAACCATTGTTGGGTTACTTGGGCTGACCCAGGTTCTAACTATAGGATTACCAACAAAACCTTGTACCATTGACCCTTTTGGATACTAGAAGGAAACACAGTGCACATAGTGCACTATGCAGTCTCACCCAATATGGATTCTATTGGTGATCCGAAAAGATCTTTTAAACGACAATGGTTAAGTTATTTTTTTGTATGAGTTAAAGTACCATTTAGGAAACTAATGAATCAGGAAGAATTAAAGAGGAAAAATAGAATCCATAAGCTAATATACATATCTAAACATAATCATGAAGAAAAAAAACCATAAAAAACCAAAATGATAACAGAGTTCGACAATCTCGCTTACGTCTCCGGACCTTTGTCTCAGTGCATGAGGATTTCTTATTTATGTTCAAATATTTAAAAGTACATCAAAATAGTGCCAAAAGGATTACAAACTCATCTGGTCTTGTTCTACTAGATCTCTATAACCCAACAAAAATGACGACACTAAAATCGGATGAACAAAACTCCCAAAAATGGCTCGCAAAGTTTCTCTCCTCAATGGCTTCCCTGCATAAAACTGGATTTGGCTTGGAAAATCGTTAGCATGTACATGTTCTAAACCTCCCTCATGGATTCAAGATCCTCTAGTTTATATAGGCCTGAATTTGGTAACAACCTCCCAAATTATACCCAATATTTGGCCTAAGAAAGGGCCTAATATCCCCCAAAATGACCAAAATCTCCCAATATCAGGCCAAACAATCAATAAAAACCATATTATATAGAAATAAACCCACAAAATGGCATATAATCAGGGCACAACCCCTTTTTCTCTGGCTCCTGGTCACTTGGGCTCTTCCATATGGCCCTGGGCCATGCGTTGGCCCCTTATCCCTTAGCTCTCGATCGCTTTGGTAGCCATGTGTCCAGGTATTAAGATCCACATGCCCTTATGTGATTTTATCCCCCCTAGATTCCAACGTGTGGTTATGCCCTTGGTTGGTGGGCTATCCCAACTGACTGGGGATAATCCATTATCTGCACCAACCAATGATAATAGAGTCGAGAACAAGGTTATATGGTGACAGTCACATGGTAGAATGTCGAGGCTATACCCAAAACACCACACACCAGACAACAAGTGAAAGTTCATATGTGGCAAAGTTATCGATGACATATGTTGTTAAGAACCAATGTGAGGGCGAGCTAGCTAGCCCGGCCCTTCCAGGTCATTTTCCCGGACCATAGGTTGTGGGTTCAAATCCTGTGCACTCCATACCTTTTTACACAAAATAACAAGCCAATAAATGAGTGCCACGTGGCATCCCATGACCGGGCCACATGGCACCTCACCACTTTCCCACAACTTCCATGTGTCAAGCAATAACTGGTCCACCTGTACCTGCCACTATACCTGCCACTATACCTTTTCACATCATCCTATGCCATGTGTCACCCTTGTAGTGGTGCCACATGTCACACTCTGACTGGTCCACCTGTACCTACCCACTTCATCACCAACATACCCTTCCACTTCAGTTGTATGACCATACATCATGTACAGTTAGCTGCCACATCGGCACTGTACGGATTTTACAGTCAACATCTTTTGTTTTGGCTGTTTGATGAAATGAACAAATAGTGATATCTTGAGCATACGATGTCTGTTTGATCCATTTCAACTTTCATTAGGTTCATATAGACAAGGAATACGCACACGTCCGTTTTGAAGCCATTATGAGAACTTTTTTTTTTAGGCTTTCCTGCACTCATTTTGGTCCCTAGATCCAATTCTGGATCACACCTCCCCACTAAATACCTTTTGGTCCTCCAAAAGGTTATTGACCAGTCATCAAGTGAGGGATAGGCCACCCCTCTTGTAATTTGTCTTTAAACTCTGTCCTGTGCACCTGTCTCATCAAGATCAACTATGAGAATTTCTCTTTCTCAATCCAATCTTGAGGATATGTCATTCGTTTGAACCTATTAAAGTTGTGTTGGGTTCATATCAACGAGGCCTACACACAAGTCCATTTTGAAGCCATTCTGAGAACTTTTATTTTTAGGCCTTCCTAGACCCATTTTGGCCCCTAGATCCAATTCTGGATCAACGAGTGGTTGCAAGACTTAGATTTCTGCAACCTTGGGATGGGATGTGTATTTCTCTCTCAGGGGAAATGGATCTACTCACTGTTAGTCTCTGAACTCCCATTAGATCCTATTCCAAGGCATTACCACTAATAATCTAATAGAACTTCCATCATTCATTATAATAACATGCATTCAGTTATAGAGATTCATCTACTGTAACCCAATATTATGATCTAACTGCTAGCTATAACATTCATTTATTTAGTGCTATTTTGTAGGTTCCATTAGCTTATCCTTACTGCACAATGTTCATTCCTTTATCATATATCATATTCATCATAAAAACTTATCAAAGTAATGAAATCACAAATACTACATACTGTCACATAAAAACACATATATACCATGGTTCACTTCCTCTGGGGATACTCCCATGAATATTTGTCACTGGGCTCACCATGGTCTCTTCGACAGACCTCTTACTCACAAGAATATTCACTATATTCTCGACAATACCTACAAACTTAAAAAATCCTGATCTTCGAACCCTTTCATGTCCTAATACATTCTACTTATAAAAAATTGGGACAAAGCCCTTACAAAAACCCTAACCCTAACAGGATTAGGTTTTTCCACTTTCCATCTGACTTATTCATGGTTGGTCCTCGATCCAACATTTTCCCCAAGTAGGTGCTTGTCCACTTTTTAACAACTTTACAGTATTTTGTCCACTTTGTAACTTCTTTTCTCATCGCGGGCTTTTCCTCTTTTTCCAACGCTTCTTTTATTCTATTTTTGATGTGCTCCCCTATTTTCCAACACTACTCTGATTCCTTCAAAAATTCTTCGATTTTTCCCAAAATTGGCTTGTGACAACATGTTACTATGATATTTTATGAAGATAAAATGCACTTCAACTAAGGAAAATTGCTTGTTAAAATCCTTGGTTTCTCTTCTTCCTAGCAAAAGAATGGTTGGTTGTGGGTTCCTCATAGAATATATGCATTTTTTCATGGTTTTCCTATACAAAATCCATTACCTTCCCTTATACCTTCAACAAATGGAAAGTTACAAGGAGATCAATAAGAAATGGGTTGGAAAAATCTTATAATTGGGCATGGAACTTGTGCATGACTTGTATTGACTTAGATCCCATGCCATAAAGTTGATTCTTGGCTCCTCAATAATCTATAAGAAGGATCCAAAGATAAGGGAAGAGGATGTCTTAAGAGTCTAGGAAAACATCCTTATTCTATTGAATTGGAGTAAGATTCCTTAGTCTATAGTTTCCATCAATTGTTGAGTGTTGGGCCTCAACACTAGTGTGATTAGGGCCTAGGTGAGAGTCATCTTGGTTTTCTTATCATGATATGATTCCAAATTATTCTTGTTCAATAGAGGTGAACTTGTGGCTAAGGAGAAGTAATTTGGGTCTTGGAGTAAAATAATAGATCTTAGCGTAATCATCATTGTTGTAATTCTCATTTAATAAATACAGATATACATTCTCCCCCCACAAAATATCTATGTTTATGGATCTATCTTGTATCTTGAATGGGATTTTGTTGATGTAATCAAGTTTGAGTTACTGGATTAGGGATTTATTCATGGAAGATTTAATTTAATGTCTTATGAAAGAATGAAGAATCCTTTTTCTTATTTGATGACAATCCAGGTAATTTAATGAAGCAACATCATTAAAGTTGGATCTAGTGAGAATCATTGGATATGTTGGACAACCATTAGGATTAAGATATGTCTCTCCTTCCCTTTCTCACTTACTTATAAAATTACATGATTAGTCTTAGGAGAAAAAGGTACATTATCTATTCTCTCTATTTGTCATTGCACGACACCCATTGATGAGCCTCATTATTGTCCATTCTAAAGGGTTATCTTTGGCACATTTTCCCACCATAAAATGACTTAATGTTCGATTTTGACCATATTTAATAGTCATTCATGGGTATTTTGTATGTTTCTTCATGAATGTATGATTGAGGTGGATTTTTTCATATAATATACCTTTTTGCACTAATGTTTTTGTATAAATACATGTATTCCACCAACCTCCTAGAAACATGTGATTTTGTCTCCTTGAAGGAGCTATCAACCAAAGATCAAAGGATATTGTCCCTACCTACATCCAAGATAACTCCTTGTGCACTAATGACCACTTCTAATCAACAACAATTGAAGATACATGTGTAAAGGGATGAGATCCCTCATTTACCCATTTTTCTCCTTGATTTAGGAAAGGAGGTCAATATCTCTTGCTATATAAATACCTCTAGTCTAGAAGAGCGATATAGAGAATTTTGGAGAAGTATTGTGTGGATATTTTGTGAAGACTTGTATTGAGAACTCAGGGATTTCCTGCTCCTGATGTATTACTGATATTTATGAAATAAAGATGGTTTTTCTTTCAGTCTATTAAAGTTTCTTTTAGGCTCCATGTGCTTCTTGGGTATGGCCCATCCAAGCAGGCTCAAGGACCCTGTTACCATTTCTGTATTTTTCATGCATGCTTAGTGTCGAGTGAAATATATGTTGTCTATTTCAACATTAAATTGTCAACTCGGGGCTCGTAATCTTCAAGGTGCCAACATTGTATGTGTAGGTACAGATCTCTAATCTAGTTTATAATTGCCTAACCTAATGCAAATAAACTCAAATAATGAAGAGCTTTAAGCAATTATAGAATTTTGAACTATTTACCCTAAGCAACTTCAACAATGGATCGATGGATTATTTCTAAAGAAGAAAATCATAACCTAATTTAAACAAGTTAATTTAGTCAACCTAATGAGCAACAAGAAGTAAATTACTTTTGGTCTTTTATCTTTAAGAAAATAAGCAAACATACGATTAATATTTCAACAAATAAACTCTATTCTTAAAGAAAACTCATAATCATTTTTATTTTGAAAAGGAGAAATCTTAACCTACTAGAGAAAGAAGCATCATTACTGTATTCAGATTTTAATCAATCAAACTACTCTTAGTTTGCAATAACAAGAAAAAAAATTCAAATATGATAATGATTACGTCTTTGGTGCCGAATAACATCACGATGACATCTGACTATTAGTGACAGTTCAAGAGGAATTAATTCAATGTTGACTTCTACATAGAAATGTGAATCAAGCAATCTAATGGAAGCTTTTCCATCATAGAAGCAATACTAATATCCTGAAAATCCATGTGATCTCTAAATTTCATGCATCAATAGTCAATGAGTAAAAACACTCTTATACTAATTCAAGCACACTCTTATGCTAACTCAAGCAAATTTACAAACTTATAAATTTATGATTAAAAATATTTATTAAAATCCAATCTTCTAATTAAAATTGCAATTCAAATATGTAATTGAAATTTTACAAACTAAACTGGACTAATCCTATTATTAAAACTCAGATTTCAAACTAGAATGCTTTTAGAAACACAACCCAAAATCTATTTTTATCCTAGCATGCTAAAACAAGATTAATGAAGCAAATAAACCGATGGAAACATAACTGAACTGAGAACTAAACCTAGCTTGATTACAACTAATAAAACTTGGAACTATTAATCCATCGAAGCTTGCAAATAATCCTAAATAAAAAATTTGTCTACATTAATCCTCTATTCACACAATACTCTGTTTTTGTTTGCAGAGATCAATCTAAAACTTCAATGCATCATCTAAGTTAGTAGCCTATAGGGAAAATGTTAAGAAATAAGAAACACAGCATGACAAATAACCAACTCCTATAAGAAATCTGCAATTTAAATAAGGACGACTTAAACAAGCAAATTACAATTAACATGTACAATAATTAAAACTGTAAAACAAATATAGCAAGGAAACAGGTAAAAATTTTAACTAAGAAAATAAAACATATGAGATATCTATCTACACAGTCACCCAGACCACTAGTACCCCCCCCAGTAGGTCATGGCTACCCTTCAACAACAAAACATAGTCACAACATTAATATTAATCACCAAAACAAAGTTTTACAAAAAAATTAGAATAATTTTTGTGTGTATGTATACAAATCCGTTTTTCTTCCTGGCATAGACAACAAGTATTTATAGAGGTTTTATAGAGCTGAGAGGTTGAAATTTGATCCTATCAGAAAAGTATGTGCATAACAAAATCAGTTACATCATTAAAAATCAAATCTTGTTGAGGAATATTCATTAAATGCTTGAAACAAAGTGAGTAAATAGGCCATGGATCTCGGACATCTTCAATGGTTGGAAGAAAATTATGGTAGGACACCGAGCAAGACGGATCCCAAGGGAGAAAAACCATGTGCTCGAATATCATAACGGTGCCCCAAGATATGCGTATTTCCAACTTCTCTGCACTTCGAGTGCCGACTGGAGTGCCGGATGGAGTGTTGGATGGAGTATTGGAGTATTGGAGGGTCGGATCAAGTAATACAAATTGCTCTCAATATGTTTACAATTTTAAGAAACGGCCAACAAGGGACCTAATTGGGAATATTGGGCACAAAACCCATGTGTCGGATTTTTATGATTCATCTTCGTCTTCCCATAAAGTAAGATCTAAGTTAGCTTCCTCGAAAAGTGTCGGATGAAGGTCTAGATGGAAGGCCGGATCACATTTTTGGCCTGTTGCAAGAAAAAAAGAAACGTTAGATCAGTGTAACCATGAAACTGAAGATGAATTAATCATAAAACCATTACTAAATGATGATTACACATACCTTGTGCGATTCCATGACAAATTGATGTATAAAGCTTGATAATACCTTTAAAATGGATAAATGAGATCATAGCATATGTAATATCACATGCAAAAAGGATTCGATCATCACAATAAAAAAATCAAAACATGAACCCAACATTAACCCCACGCCTAAGGATTTGTAGGTCCCACTGTAAACAAAATGAATCACTAGACATAACCAGACTCGTGAAGGAGGGGGTGGATTGGATTTTGAAGCTTCTCCCTCCTGTCCTAGGGATTTTGTCTTGGGCCTTTTACGATGTTTTGTAGATTCCTATCCATAGTTTTTTTCTCTTCCAATTGTTGAAGTAACTGAGCATTTTATTGTTTCAATTTATCAATAGCTAGGGTTTGATGAAATGGCTCAAGAGAGGAAGGCTTAGGATCTTTGATAGATGAATAAGGTATATCAAACTTAGAAGATGGTGTAGGCATCTGTGAGGAAGACTTGGTGTGATAAGTTCATATTTGATCAAGTTTCCTTTGTTATCGATCTACAACTGTTATAGGGATCATTTGAGTGTAATTAGCAAAACATAGATTAAGAAAAACTGTAAAGTATAATGCACAATAGGCTTATTAATTATACACACAAATTATGTCAGCAGGATAAAGTTTAGCATTTTAATAAAAACAATTGCTGATATAATAACCCAAAACATCATAAAAACAATATAACATAATTTTTACATAGATTCTACTTCCTCTTCTCATGGATTATAATATAGGTGGGCAGTGTTTATCATTTGTCAGCTCAAGAAACACCTCCCCCACTCCTAAGTTGTTAAGGTCCTAACCCGCACATAGGTAGATCAATGTATTTAGATGTAATAAAGTTCAATATTAATAAGGCCTTTCAATAAAATAGAATAAGGTGGATGTAAGAAGACCTAATAGAAGCTTCCGCTTCTAGAAGGATCTTCCTCTAGATGCTTCTCTTAATAGACATATTTAGTATAAATAAGGGTCGAGGGTATGAAAACCCTAGCTTGGAGATTATTGTAACAGAGCGCTGCTTGACTGGAGGTTGCCCCCTCGAAGAGGCCTGTTAACATTGCTATCTGAATCAAAGTGTTATTTCTATTGCTATTTCGTATATCATTTTTGTGTATTGTGAAGATTATGCTGGATATTTTACTGTTATTCTACCATTTCTAGCATTTCATTTCTGTTCTACATATTTTATATATCTGGTATCTTGCAAGTGGTATCAGAGCACTTTCCTTGGCAAAAATTGTGGGTATTTTTTTTCAGGGTAGAGACGTATTCCAACGTCTTTAAGCCACAGAGATATGTCGTTACGCGCATAAACCCGCGGTTGAGGGATTCATACACGCAGGAAATAAAAGTGGTTCTTAAGCGCACATCTGTTGGCCACCCTTGTAACCCTTGTTGGTACCCCTTCGAGTGGTAGCGCATCAGACATCACCTGTGTACGGATCGATCTAGATTTCCTGAAGCCCTCTTTAGATAAACCTATCAGCCGCCGGACTGCTATAGTGTCACCGAGAACAACACTTGGGAAGATACTCTCTAGTACCTGGGTAGTCGGGTAGTACGGATAAGGGTATGGTCTATCCTCCTTAGTTAGTGCCCTCAGATATTGGGCCGAGTACTACTGTTGGACCCCGCACGTATATCAGAGAGCTATAGCACAGCGCAAACCCTTGTCTGTAGAACCCTTGAATACCTAACCCTTGGGGAACATAAACAAATTAAACCGGCAAGATCTATTGTCATGCATCTGTGTTTGGGTTGCTAAGTAAATACACATTTCTCTCTAGTTCAAAATTTGGGGATTTCAACACTGCAACATTCTTCAGACCAAAGTATAACCCCGCAGCAGAGAAAAAAAAAAAAAAAAGGAAGTCTGGAAATTTTTTCACCATTATTTGAGACCTATTCCATTAGATCCATCTCTTCTCCGTTATCACATTCCTCCATATCATTTTTCTGCAAAAATTTGTGACCCCGCCCACTCCCTTTTCAATTCACCCATCCTCATGGCCCATACCCGTAGCCAAGAACTAGAGTCTCGCTTCAACACCTTACAATCTAGTTTCCTCGAGACCCAACAAGAAGTGCAACAACTCAATGCTACTATTGCCTCCCGTGATGCATCCATGAATGCCTCTATAAATGTAGTCGTGCAGTCCGCAATGGCAGAAGTCAAACATGAACTGACCACCCAGCTTGAATTTGTCTTTGCATCACTCTGCACCAAACTAAAGATCCCTATCGATGACTCTTTTCCTGATGCACATAAAAAGACTGAAGGTGAAACTTCTTCCCATTCCTTTCAACCCCATCACTTTCAACGGGACATACGCCTTCCACGGGTGGATGTAACCAAATTTGATGGCTCGGACCCCACTGGTTGGGTCACCCAAATGGAACATTATTTCTCTCTTTACAACATTACAAATGACTTGGCCAAAATCCGGTATGGTGTTCTCCATCTAGATCAAGAACGCTAGCAATGGTGGCAATGGAGAAAAACTTCCCGTCAAGGGTATATTGCTTGGACCCAATTTATGGCGGAGCTTTATGAACGCTTTGACACTGACACCAACCATTTGGGCTGTTTGACAAAATTGAAGCAACCAGGCACAATCGAAGACTTCATAGCTGCATTTGAGCGACTGGATTTATGAACAAAAGGCATGATTGATGCTTTCTTTTGAGAGTGTTTTATCAGTGGCCTCAAGGAGGATATTCGGGCCCATGTCCTCATGGCTTGACCTACGACTTGGGTGGAGGCTACTAAAAAAGATAAAGAAGCACAAAAAATGGTTTCCTCTCAAAACCGTAAGCCTTCCTTTATCCCTCTCCCTAAACCAGTAAACCCCACTACTCCCTCTGCCCCATTAAAGATCCTAAAATTGACCAGGGCTGAAATGGTCGAACGGCAACTCAAAGGCCTCTGTTATAATTGTGATGACACATATTTCCTAGGACACAAATGTAAGGAACAAAAGATTTTTATGGCCATCTCTGAGGATGTTCCGGAAGAGGATGATGACACTCCCTTTGTGCCCGAGTCACCAGAAATCACTGACATAAACCCTCCCTCCGACCCTCCTGAAGTGGAACCAATCATTTCCCTCAATTCTCTCACTAGATTTTTGGCCCCCCAAACCCTCAAGTTAATTGGTTACATCAAGCACCGAAAGGTCATCATTCTGGTTGATAGTGGCAGCACCCATAGTTTTATTCATCGTCGCATTGCCCAAGAAACCCATTCCTACATCCATGCTGTCAACAATTTCCAAATCATGATTGCCAATGGTGGTTCTATGAAATGTGGTGGGCGCTGTGAAAATGTGCGTCTCCAAATCGGTGACTACCAACTAAAATCCCATATGTTTTCTATTGAGATGGGTGGTTGTGATATTGTGTTGGGTGCAGACTGGATAAGAACTTTGGGTCCCATTCTCATGGATTTTCAGAACTTAACCATGCAATTCAACCAAGGAGTCCACAAATATAAATTCCAAGGCATCACTGTTGGTTCACCTGAGATCATCAGTTCTCATTGCATGGAAAAACTACTCAAAAAAG
>ML779245.1:269339-285807 GCA_009831015.1 Picea engelmannii | reverse complement strand
AAGTCGTCAACAAGTGTTTGGAAACATATCTGAGGTGCTTTGCCTCTGAAAAACAACACTAGTGGGCTCAATGGTTACCCCTCGCCGAATGGTGGTACAACACTACATACCATACAACCACTCACATGACTCCTTTTGAAGCAGTGTATGGATAGAAGCCACCTTCAGTTCTCTCATACTTACTGGGTACCTCGAAGGTCCAGGCGGTTGACCAAACACTTACAGTCCGAGAGGATATCCTTCGTACCCTTAAAGAGAACTTGGTCATGGCCCAGAATAGAATGAAGCAACAAGTAGATCAAGGTCGCTTCGAATGTCAATTTGTAGAAGGGGATCAAGTGTTTCTGCGACTGCAACCATATAAGCAAACTTCACTCAAGGCTGAGCAGTGTCAGAAGATAGCACCCACATTTTATGGCCCTTACACATTTCTCAAGCATGTGGGACAAGTCACATATCAGTTAGCTCTACCCAGTCATTCGAAGCTACATCCTGTTTTTCATGTTTCATGCTTGAAGAAGGTGATTGGAACCAGGTGCCAAATTCAAACCAACCTTCCAGAGTTAGTTGAAGAAGGATCCATTTGGCTACAACAAGAAGCAGTTTTGGACCAGTGTGAGTGTCGCTTGCATCAGAGAACCATAAAGGAAGTGATAGTACAGTGGAAAGATATGACTCCAGCAGATGCCACTTGGGAACCAGCTACCATTCTGCAGCAGTTTCCACATCTCAAGCCTTGAGGACAAGGCTGTTTTTAAGGGGACGGACATGTTAAGGTCCTAACCCACACATAGGTAGATCAATGTATTCAGATTTAATAAAGGTCAATATTAATAAGGCCTTTCAATAAAATAGAAAAAGGAGGATGTAAGAAGACCTAATAGAAGCTTCCACTTCTAGAAGGATCTTCCTCTAGATTCTTCTCTTAATAGACATATTTAGTATAAATAAGGGTCGAGGGTATGAAAACCCTAGCTTGGAGATTATTTTAACAGAGCATTGCTCGACTGGAGGTTGCCCCCTCGAAGAGGCCTGTGAACATTGCTATCTGAATCAAAGTGCTATTTCTATTGCTATTTCGTATATCATTTCTGTGTATTGTGAAGATTATGCTGGATATTTTACTGTTATTCTGCCATTTCTAGCATTTCATTTCTGTTCTGCATATTTTATATATCTGGTATCTTGCATAAGTATTGTGACACCTCATAATAAAAAATATAGGAAACCGGTCAATTCTCCCAATAGACTAAGATTTACAGCTTGCCAAGTGTAGAGATAAATTTCACACATTAGTCTGACGAGACGGTTAAAGTATGACCCCACCTGTAGGAAATAAAATCCTACATATAGTTAAGAAGAGGTAGGTGAGAGAGTCTTAGGATAGTCTTAAACATAGTTCCCAATGGCAGATTTATGGAGTTCATTGAGCTTTGCTTAACCATGCATACTTTTTTTCAGCTTTGTCTACAAGTAATGCCGTACATCACGACAAATTTAAAGATTCGGGAATTTTGTTTATTATTTGTCAGATTATCACCCTCGCTAGGTAGAATGCCCCGCTACCAGCAAGCCTGTTCAGTACTCTGACATGTTTACCTAGTAATACCACAAGCCGATACCCCCTGTCAGTAGACCTGTTTAGTATCTCGATGGGTTATCCTCTTACACCCTTTTACAACAAAGACTGGTCCACCATCTTTTAAGATTTTTATATAAATATTTCTTTTTGCAAGAAGATGGGGAGATAACTCTGAAAATTTTATTTAGTATTGGGATGGTATTTATGTTAGAGGAAGACTCTGCTTTATGTATTCCTTATAGATTGTCCTGATGTAAGGGGTACTTAATAGAACGTAGCCTATCTAAATATATGGTATAATCAAGAATTTTTAGTGTGTAGTGGATGGTACCATTGGGAACGAACATGAAGGTATCTTTAGGCTCGACTCACTTTTTTTTTTTAAGTTATTGTGATTTTTCCATGGCTAACCACTAATGAGACCTCCTTGCTACTCTTTAATAAATATACTTTACTCACCTACTCAAGGTTCTTGGGGAAATAAAGCATGCTTGTGAGAAAGTAAATTGTGGAAAAGTAAGCACACTGCGCAGGAAAGAAAGCACGCTTACGGGAAAATAAATTGCCAAAAAGTAAGCACACTGTGTAGGAAAGAAAGCATGCTTGCAAGAAAGTAAACAAACTGAGAAAAGTAATCAAACTAAGAAAAGTAAGAAAACTTGCAAAAAAAGTAAACACTCTTGTGGAAAGGGAACAACAAGGATTTGGAGCGACCCATTAAAATGAATGCGCAGGTTATTACCTCCTCTTAAAGTTTATCCTCCCTCTTGTTGTGTAATTAAAAGAACCTACCTACCTAAGCTCTAATCCCTTTAGAACCTCCCTGACAACGGTGCCAAAAATGTCGAGTGAAATATATTCTATCTATTTCGACATTAAATTGTGAACCCAAGGTTTGTAAGCTTCAAGGTGCCAACACTATATATGCAGGTCTAGAGCTCTAATATAGCTTATCCTCGCCTAATCTAATGCAAATAAAATCAAATAATGAAGAGCTTTAAGCAATTATAGAATTGTGAACTATTTACCCTAAGCAGCTTCAACAACGGATCGATGGATTATTTCTAAATAAGCAAATCATAACCTACTTTAAACAAGTTAATCTAGTCAACCTAATGGGAAACGAAAAGTAAATTACTTTTGGTCTTTTATCTTTAAGAAAATAAGAAAATGGATAATTAACCTATCAAAACTATTTCAACAAGTAAACTCTATTCTTATAGCAAACTCACAATCATTTTTATTTTGCAAAGGTGAAATCTTAACCTACTAGAGAAAGAAGCATCATGACTATATTCATATTTTAGTTAATCAAACTACTCTTAATTTGCATTTGCAATAACAGGAAAAATAATTCGAAGATGATGATGATTATGTCTTCGGTGTCAAATAACATCAGGATGGCATCTGACTATTAATCACAGTTCAAGAGGAATTAATTCAATGCTGACTTCTACACAGAAATGTGAATCAAGCAATCTAATGAAACCTTTGCCATTATAGAATAAACACTAAGTATCCTAAAAATGCATGTGATCTCTAAATTTCATGCATCAATCATCAATGCTTAAAAACACTCTTATACTAATTCAAGCACAGTCTTATGCTAACTCAATAAAATTTACAAACTTATAAATTTATAATTAAAAATCTTGATTAAAATCCAATCTTCTAATTAAAATTTCAATTCAAATCTATAACTGAAATTTTATAAATTAAACTACACTAATCCTATTATTAAAAATCAGATTTCAAACTAGAATGCTTTTAGAAACACAACCCAAAATCTATTTCTATCCTAGCATACTAAAAGAATATTAATAAAGAAAATAAACCGATGGAAACATAACTGAACTGAGAATTAAACCTATCTTGATTACAACTAATAAACTTGCAACTATTAATCCATCGAAGCTTGCAAATAATCCTAAATAAAAACTATGTCTACACTAATCCTCTATTCACACAATACTTTGTTTTAATTTGCAGAGAACAATCTAAAACTTCAATACATCATCTAAGTTAGTAGCCTGTAGGGAAATTATTAAGAAATAAGAAACAAAGCATGACAAATAACCAACTCCTATAAGCAATTCGGAATTTAACGAAAGACGAATTAGACAAGCAAATTACAATTAACATGTGCAATAATTAAAACTGAAAAACACATACCACAAGGAAACAGGTAAAAATTGTAACTAATAAAATAAAACACACGAGATATCTATCTACATAGTCACCCAGACCACTGGTGGCCCCCCCAGTAGGTCGTGGCTACCCTTCAACAACAAAACACAGTCACATCATTAATATTAATCACGAAAACATAGTTTTACAACAAAATCAAAATAATTTCTGTGTATGTATACAAATTCGTTTTTCTTCCTAGCATAGACAACAAGTATTTATAGAGGTTTACAGAGCTGAGAGGTTGAACTTTGATCCTCTTAGAATAATATGTGCATAACAAAATCAATTACATTATTAAAAATCAAATCCTATTGAGGAATCTTCATTAAGTGCTTGAAACAGAGTGAGTAAATAGGCCATGGATCTCGAGAATATTCAATGGTTGGAAGCAAATTATGGTAGGACCCCTAGCAAAAGCTATCCCAAGGGAGAAAAACCCATGTGCTCGAATTTCATAACAACGCTCTGAGATATGTAGATCACTAACTTATCTGTGCTCCAAGTGTCGACTGGAGTGTCGGATGGGGTGTGTTATGGAGTGTTGGATGGAGTATTGGAGTATTGGAGGGCTGGATTGAGTACCATGAACTTCTCTTAATCTATTTACATTTTTAGGAAATGGCCTGTGCGGGACCTAATTGGGCATATTGGGATCAAAGCCCATGTGCCATATTTTTATAATTCAACTTCCCCTTCCCATAAATTAAGATCTAAGTTCGCTTCCTGGAACAATGCTGGATAAAGGTCTAGATGAAGGTCTGGATGGAAGGCCAGATCACATTTTTGACCTGTTGCAAGAAAACAAGAAACACTAGATCAGTGTAACCATGCAACTGAAGATGAATTAATCATAAAACCATCACAAAACGATGATTACACATACCTTGTGCAATTCCATGGAAAATTGATGTATAAAGCTTGATAATACCTTTAAAATGGTTAAATGAGATCATAGCATATGTAATATCGCATGCAAAAAGGATTTGATCATCGAAATAAAATAATCAAAACACAAACCCAACACATAGATAGTATTTTATTCTCTTTTGAAGTTTAAGATAGCTTTGCATAATTAATTCTAGCTTTTGTCAAGGTTATCATAGGTTATCTAGTTAGAGAAGACACCCTGTAGAAATGTTCAATAGCCCCTTGGAGCACTCCTAGGTGCATTCTAAGGCCAAGAACCTCAGATTCACTTCATTTATTTGTAGTCTACCTTTGTTCATGCTTTTAAATACTTGCACTGCCTTTTTAGAATCCATTTTTCTTCTTGCAGAGGTTTCATGTAGAAACTGTACAGTTCCTGTAGAACTGCACAATTCCTGTAGAAATCTCTTATAGGTCCATTTTAGCTTCATATTTTGAATTAGATTAATCTTTGCTTCCTAAAATAATCAATAAACACTAAAATTATATTTAGATTGATATTAATCAAATGGTTACCTTGTTTTATTCATGCATTCGTGTAGCTTTACTTCTATTACCACTTTCTATCATATCTTAGATTGAATTCATCTTTTTTCTTCAGTTTAATATTATTGATTCAATATTCTTTAATAAAGTTAGAATAAGTTTTTTTCATGCAATCTAGACTAGTTGCACTTTCATATTGGTTTATTTCCTTCCAACAATTAGTTCATAGCTTCTTTTTGTCATTTAATTTTCCTGCACATCTTCAACCTTTGATCAGTCTCAAACCTTTGTTACCAACAATTTCAGACTGCACATATACTGCATAACACCTCTTAAGTTTGTATGAACCCCAAGTTGACAAGCAAATTAAGAAACCAAGGGTACAATAAATCATTGTTTTTATTACTAGGACCATCACTTTTTGACACCGTTCTCAGGGAGGTGTTGAAGTTTGCATGTTTTTTTTTTTCCATTTTTGTTTTCTTTTGTGTGACCTGGAGAAATAAAAAGGATACCTTAGTCACAAGGCCAAATTCACTATATAATTTTAGTAGTATAACAACCCAAGTGATTTATATTTGAGTGAGTATTGCTAAGCTCCTTGTCACACTCTCTCGTTGCATTATATACAAGAAAAAAAAACAATGTTTTTACTTCTTTTGATTTCATGAATGAATAGACCTAGACATAGGAAGAGAAATTTTTTACCAGAAACCCCCACCACAAAAACAGGTCTAGGCAATCCAGAGATTGGTCCTGAAACACTAGAAAATTTCTTGGAAAGGGAAGTTAGAGAATTTGAAAATATTTCATAATGGATTCATTCCTCACCTCATGTCATGGGCAGTGAAGAAGAAATATATGAGTTCCCTATTCAGAAATCTGATGGAGAAGCCAAGATGAAAAATGTTAATCCTTTTTCCTTACCTCATTTTCATGGACTTGTATTTGAAGATACTGACACTTTCTTGTTTCAATTTGCAGTTATGTGCATGAAACATGATTATACCACTAATGAACAAAAGATAACACTTTTTCCTTCTACCATGAAGGATTGAGCTCTAAGATGGTTTATGAGCGTGGAGGGAAATAGTATCAAAACTTGGGATCAAATGAAAAATACCTTCAGTGAAAGATATATAGACTATTGTAGAAAAAGATATACAAAGGATGAGATTTGTATAATGGCCCAAGGACCTGATGAATCTCTAGAAGACTTTGAAGAGATATTTCAACTAAGCTACAACAGAGCTCAAAATTTCATTCTGGACGAAGACTCACTCAAGATTGTCTTACTCAGGGGAGTAAGAGAAAAATTGATGGAAACATTGAATCTCATATACAATGAAGATATATATCAGTTAGACTATGATGATATCAAAAGAATATTCAAGAACCACTCAAGGTCCTCCAGAAAGAAAGGTAGAAGCAATAGAGGTTTGGCACCTCAATCTTCTAACCCTACAACTCATGTAAAGATTGAATTAGGAGGATTGATAGAGGACATGGAAACTGATATTTTACACCGTTCATCCATACAAATGGATACCTTTCATATAAAAAAGAAACATGATGAAGCAAAGAAGGAATTGGTTGTTTATTGTCCCAATTGCACTAAAAAGAATCCAAGAAATGAGTGCCCTTTATAACTTATATATGTTTGTGGTATTTGTGAATTAAATCACCCAACTAAAAAATTTCCTTCTTTTATAGGATTGAAAGCTACATTTCTAGGAGCAAAGGAGAATGTGGAATTACTATACTTCATCAATCAAAGGAGGCTTGGAGTACCATGGTCATTCCAAATAGGTTTAAAATTCAATCATGCTCAAAGTTTTAGTGCATATAATTCTCAAATATATCCTCAACCATGGTATAACCCATCACCTTGGACAAATATAAATCCTTAGTAGTACCAAGGGCCTCCATTTCCTCCTCCATACCAAATGTTTCCTAGCATGCCAAAAAATCAATTGAATCAACCTCCACAAGGATGGAGGCCACACAAATTTCAAACTTGATTATTTCCTCCTCCTACTCAACCTAAAAACCCTACTCAAAATAATGTTCCTCCTAAACAACCTCAACTACCTTCTCAACCTTCTCCAAATCTGAACAATAAGCAAGTTCAACCTATATACAACAATGATATAACTTATCATACTTATTCTGTGGAATTACAAGAGATAAATCACAGATCAGGAAACAATTTGCAACAACAACCTAAGCTTATAGGGAACATACAATATAAGAAAAAATATATTACCTCACCTCAACCACAAACCCCTCCTTACCCTGAAATATTACAAGAAAAAAAAACTTATACATCTGAGGAAAAATAAATTTTAGGAGAGATTAAGAATTTGTGCATACAAATAGCTCTCTAACAATTTCTTAAGGATGTGCCCATTTGCAAAAAATACATCAAGGAAGAATTCATTAGAAGACCAGGGAGAAAAGTAAAATATACTCCTACCATAAATGTCATAGGAAGATTAGCTAACCTTATGCTTGGGAAGTTTATTGTACATAAATACTTGGATCCATGGAGTCCCTTAGTAAATGTGCATATTAATAGCACCCTGGTCCATAATAATATTATTAATATAGGAGTTGATATCAATGTTATGAGTAATAATACTATGCTAAGAATCAACCTTCAAATATTTCTAAGAGGTACCCCAACTATCCTGCAACTAGCAGATAGATCTACAGTCAAACTTGAAGGCATGTTGGAAGGTATCATAATCTCCATTGATTCTTGCGCGTACCCTACTGACTTACTAGTCCTTCAACCCAAGTCTCAATCAAATGAATGACCTCTCATTTTTGGAAGGCCTTTGTTGGCCACAACAAAGGCATACAATGGTTATAGAGTAGGATATATGACTATCACTGATGGCTTATCCTAAAAACATATTGTTCTTTATCCTCCCGCACAACCTTTGATAACAAAAAATATTCCCATGTGGGTAGAAGAGGAAGAATACCTAAAAACAATAGTTTCCTATACCATATATACAATAAACACATCCTTTACTAATAGTATAATTGATGAGGACACTTTCCTTGAAAAATATCTGCAAAATCAATATTCAAAGGATGTGAAAATAGAAGGGATAAATTATGATAAGATATTTTAAATTCCTACTGAAAATAACAAATAATTATAGACATAATTATTCATTACTGAAATAAAATATCCAAATCTCAAAACCATAGAGATCATCCCTACAAAAACACTCAAAATCAACCATAAACTTACTAGTCAGCAAGAACAAACACTATTAGATGTGTTAAAAATAAACATTGAAGATTTTGCATGGGATTATAAATACATGAAATAAATCCACCCTTCTATTGGTACCCACCATTTTTACATCAAGGAGGACTGCAAACCTGTTAGGAATCCCCAAAGAAGGATGAACCTTGCACTGAAAGACATAGTTAAACAAGAACTTCGGAAATTGCTTGATGTGAGATTCATATATCCTATTTCATAAAATGAATGGGTCTCTCATCTAGTTATTGTACCAAAGAAGAATGGGAAGTGGAGGATATGTGTGGATTATCGAGAGTTAAACAAGGCTACCAGAAAGGACCATTTCCCCTACCTTTTATTGATCAAGTTTTGGATGTCTTAGCTGGGAAAAAATACATTTCCTTTCTGGATGGTTTTAGTGGATACAACCTGATTTAGATCAGTACTAAGGATCACAAAAATACCACGTTTACTTTCCCCTGTGGTACATTTTCATACAAAGTCTTACTTTTTTTTTTGTGTAATTCCCCAACCACTTTTCAAAGAGCAATTCTCAACATCTTTTTAGAACTCAACGATGATAAAGTTGATATCTATATGGATGACTTTACCCTTATGTAATTTGATTTAATGAAGCCTTGGATAATGTAGATAAGGTTCTCCAAAGATGTAGAGAAATGAATCTATCCCTTAGCAATGAAAAATGTAATACAATTATGAATGAATGGATTGTTTTAGGACATCATCTGTCCTCCAGACGGATTGAAGTATACAAAGTTAAGATCAAAATCATCACTTTACCTCACACCCCTTTGAAAACAAAATATGTAAGAACATTTCCTGGGAATAGAAGATACTATAGAAGGTTCATCAAGGATTTTATTAAGATAACCTCTCCTCTCTTTAACTTACTACCCAAAGATGTAGATTATTGTTGGACCCTGAACTGCCAACAAGCTTTTGAGGCAGTAAAATAAAAACTCTCAATTGTTCCTATATTACAAGGTCCCAATTGGGATCTTCCATCTCACATTCACATTGATGTGCTAGACAAAGTTGTAGGAGCATTCTTATGAAAAAATGAAGACAAAAAAACCTATGCAATTTATTTCATATGTAAAAATATGGTTGGTGTAGAGATTGACTACACTGTTACAAAGAAAGAACTTTTAGAAGTTGTCCATGCTCTCAATAAATCCAGACATTATGTTATAGGGTATAATTTTTTTGTACATACAGATCATGCTACCATTAGATACTTGATGAATAAACCTAATATTAGTTGTAGTATGATTAGATGGATTCTATTATTACAACAACTTGATCTAACAATTCTTGATAAGCCTGGAAAGCAAAATGTGGTTGCATATAATTTTATCCAGGTTGACTAGCCCTAATGAAGAAGGCATGATCGATGACATGTTTCTATATGAGAACATATTTTCCATATAAAAAAAAAACCCATGGTTTGTTGATATATCAAATTATGTAACAATAGGAAAGTTTGCTCACCATTTCCCCTATAGGGAGAGATGCAATATTGTCTGAAAAAGTTCACCCTACACTTACGTTGTAGGCTATTTGTTCAAACTTTGCCCATACTCGATTTTGAGGAGATGCATAAGAGAAGATGAGTTTCATGATATCCTACATGCTTTTCATGATGAACCATGTGGAGGTAATAATGCATCCATGCATAAAACTTATAGGATCTTACAAGTTGGATATTATTATCCAACCCTACATAGATATGCTTAGAAATACACTTCACGTTGTGATGAATGTCAATGAATGGGGAAACCAACAAGGAGGAATGAGATTCCTTTACAATTCCAAGTATCATTGGAGCCATTTGACAAGTGGGGCATGGAATTCATAGGACCAATTGATCCTCCATCAGGAAAAGATAAACACATATTGGTGTACACTGACTATCTAACAAAATAAGATTAATTAAGGGACATGGAGGATGCTATAGAATCAAATGTAGTTGCATTCCTCCAAGAATGCATATTCTCAAGGTTTTGTTATCCAAGGGAGATAGTCATGGATCAAGAATCTCAATTTAAATCAAGACTCATTGAAGAGATCATGAAGGAACATAAAATCTGCAATAGAAATTCAACACCCTACCATCCTTAAGAAAATGTGCAGGATGAGGTCACAAACCGAGAGATAGAAAATATCCTGACTAAAATAGTGAGCATGAACATGAAAGATTGGTCAAACAAGCTCACAAAAGTAGCATGGGCATACAACATTGCATGGAAAACTACCAGAGGGATTAATCCTTTTGAATTAGTCTATGGTAAGAAATCCATGATCGCTTTTTAATTTGAATATCATACATTGAGAAAAACAATTGAATTAGACATGAATTTCTAGTCAGTACAAAGAGAAAGATTTAGATAATTGAATGTATTAGATGAGTATAGGATGAAATCCCTCTTCAACACTGAAGTAGTTTAGAAACAAAGAAAATACTAGCATGAAAATAATATTAAGTACATGAAGTTCAAAGAAGGGCACAGGGATCTGTTATATGACTCAAGGTTTAAGGACTTCAAAGGGAAGTTGATTACATGGTGGATAGGACCCTACATTATTGAAAAGTCTGATGATAATGGTTCAGTGTAGATCAAAACCATTGATGGATAAGGAATACCCCTACTGGTGAATGGATTCATAATAAATACTTACAATAATCCCTTGAAAAAAGAATGATTCCCAACAACAATGAGGAAACAAAATTTGGATGTGGTTTATAGAAGAAATTATCTCAATCCATCCCAATAAAGAGATATGAAAAGAAAAATAATTAAAATAATGGATGAAAACCTTCCAAAGGAATATAGGATAGATCTAAGGGTGAAAACCTCCAATGGAGGTAGACTCAGATCTAAAGAATAAATGGATATCCTCATCAAGAAAAACTCTCATAGGCTTGATGAGGAAAGGCATCGGTGAAAACCAATGATGACACTTCTACCTTGAGAAAAACATAAAAAATGAAGAAGAGAGAAAACAAAAAAATATTTTTTTTTGTAATAGCATTTTGTTTTTGTAGGTACCAAGAAATTCATTACTGCAACCATCTGCACTGGAATAAAATCAACAATCAACAAAAATAAAACTCAACAAGGACAATAAGAATTCTCAATTTTCCATCAATGATTTTCATCATTCATACATAACATTTTCCATCATCTCCATATAATTATCCATGTTTTTCATTTCCATCATATATACCACTTTCCATATCCAACATGCTTGATTCTATCCTTTTATTTCAATAAAAACAGTCTACAAGGTTATTCTACAGGATCAACCTACATGATTCTACACGATCAAAATAACAAGGTCATTTCTACAAACAATGGAAGGAAATCAAAGTCAATACCAACATCAATAATTCAATGATAAATATTATAAATAGAACCACCTTCTCCAACCATGATTTTTTCATCAGATACACCCTCGGGATAACAAAAATCAACTTCTACAGGATACTCTTTATCCCGTAGAAAATATTCAACACAATAGAAAAACATCTACAAGATGCTCTGTATCATGTAGAATGATTGGAGGTCATGATATCCCAATAAATTTCATATATGATCTCGAGGAGGACATCAAAATAATCTCCATGCACCATCAAGAAGACAAGCCACCTCCAACTAGCTGGAAAAAAAAATTATGTGCATGAAAAGGAAAACAAAGGTAACATAACTATCTATATTATCCACATTTAATCAACCCTAATAAATATATATCTATGTTTATTTCATATGGTCAATCATTCATAAAATCTACAAGGTGATGAAAACAAGGACGTTCACGTCTTGTCAATGAGGTATGTAATAATTCGTGCAAAGATTCTAATTGGCATGTGGATATTAAATGATTTAAGTGGAGGTTCATTACTTTGAGTTAAAAGCACGAATTAAGGAATTATGAAAACGTCAAGTCGACTGTTGTGACAAGAAAAAAATCAAATATGATATTTGGGGGCATGAAATAGAGTTAGAAAAATCAAAGAACCATTTCAAATTGGAAGAAGGAAGGAATAGTTCAAGTTGTATGGAAGCAAGAAGGAGATCTCACAGGTGAGGAAGGAAACCAAAACAACTCTTTAGATAAGTTGAGGATGCTACAAGAATCACTACATTAGCTGTGAAACCATAGGAAGAGGAAGAACCTTAAATCTCAAGTATTTTCTTCATTTATTTCAGTCTCTATATATTTTTTACTTATGGTAATTTTTTGGAAGGTTTTATGGTTCTTGAACAACAAGAAAATTGCATCCTGTAGAAACCCGCTTTTTTCATAGTCACAATCCTGTAGAGCTCTGTGATCAAATTCAAACCAACTCTCCTTGGTTAAATTATCCATAGTTGTTGTCTGAGTGCCTAAGTTCAACAAAAATCAGGTCAAATCCTTTTAGCACCAAATATTTTCTTGTTAGTCTTTGAAAACAAAGCCTGTAGAATTCTAATTTACATAGTTCCGATAGAAATCAATTTCTACAGGATCTATTTCTATAGGAACAACTGAAAAAAAACATATCTACCTAGGAATTGTCAAGAAAACCATCATTTTGTGTCTATCCTTCGAAGAAAAACCCTTGTTGAATTTTTTATCACCATGTTTTCCTTAAAAAAAAAACCCAGTGTTATCATTGAAAAATTGCTCACCACAAACACATACAATGGATGAAGAAATAATCAGCACAAGCACAACATACTCCCAATAAATATGGAAGGATTACACTCAGTTTGGAAAAATAAGAACAAAACTATAAAAAAGTGGTTTTGAAGTTCCGCTCGTATTCAACACAATCAATGCAAGCACATCCACGTGGGATAACACAATGTACAACATGCACATTGTGTGATCCACGCGAATGACAGTCAGAAGACCCGCACGAATGCAAAAACTACACATTGATGATTTTGGGCGAGATTTAACCACTTCTGGGATGGAGTGTATCTTCCCCCATACCCAATATCACCCCCAAATTCTGCCTTGGGATCACTGAAAGGGATGGAAGGTACCTCCAAAGGCCTCCCATTCACATTGGAAACTAGGTTGGAAAAAGTTTTCCATCCTCCTATAAATAAATGGCCATTTTATGAAAAGAAATAGAAGCAATTTGAGTATTGTTATGTTGTCCAATTTGTCTTTGAGAAGCCATATTTATTCTAGAACTCTTTGATAATTCATAGCAAGTGTTGCACCTCTCTCCTCTTGAGAAGTTCAACTATCAATTCTTCACCATTGTATTTTCATTTTCAACCATTGTTAAAAGAGAGAAATATTTGTATTTGGGGACTCAAGAGCCTTCCCAAGGAGGAATATGGGACTCATAATTTCCCATATTTCTCCAAGGTGTTATCAATTCAAAGATCAATCTCATTTGGTAGCTATTCCTTGTGTCTATTTCTTGCATCAATTTTAGTTGTTAAATGCTTAGTTTAGTTTTATTTTCTTTGTTGTTCATTTCTTGTTTTCTACTAAGTTGAGCCACTAATCAACTAACAAACTGTTCCGCTATCTTGCTATCCCAACTAGATAGTTAAAGGACCTCTTTTTTCTCACCCAAGTGACAAAAAGAACCCAACTGATTGGTAACCATACTATGGATTTGGATCTAAATCCTCCCCAATTAGACTAATAAAGTTTCCTTTCTCACTCATTTGTGTTTTTAGGAGTTAAAACATGCCTATTCTCACCTTTAGAGAGAAGGATTTCATCCCACATTGAGTGAAAATTTTCAAATTTTTTGTCCCACCAACTTCTTGCATGCACGTGGGTTCAAGGAAAATAGTCATGTGGTCCACACACATCCACGCTCTATCAAAAATATTCAAACATTCACTATGCGCTTTGTGCACGGCGATTTCTGGTTTAGCCACACACTGGTCTTATTTTTTCCAAATTGTAGGGCTTGAACAGTTCACTTCCACCAAGTAGTTTAGATTTGATCTATGCATTGTTGTAAAAGCCATTAAAATATGGTTTGGAGATCCAATCTTGCATACATAGCTTAAAACCACACACAAAAATTTAGGTAGGATAAAAAGAACCTTTGCATCTTTTACTTCCTTACTTGCCACATGGATGGCCTAGAGATTAGCATGTAAATTTCATTATCTGCTCTTCTTTTAGAAAATCATCACACTAATTCAAGACTAGAAACTTATTTAAGTAATCTTAGAGTATGCTCTTTCCTCACACCCTAGTGTGATATTGGAAATAAAAAAAGAGATTACCTAAACAAGTCTTCATATCCCTTAAAGAAAAATCAACCAAATCTCTAGAAGAGACCAATACCTCTTAGCTTATTTTGAAACTTAAATCTAAGATTTGTAAGGGCCCACACATGCCTACATGTGCACAATCCTAGGATAGTTTCAAATTCTAGAGTAAATCACTTAGGAAGTTTAAAGAATTGTAAGGGCCTATACATGCCCATATGTTCAAAATCTAGGGACAATTTTCAAGATTTCTTAGATTACAAAACATCTTAGGGAGATAAAATATTCAAAGTAAGGATTGCCATATCCACCATGTTAGCTTAAGATTCTTCCGTTTGCAAGTGTCATTTGAAAAACATTAGTAAGTTGTCTAAAAAATACAAATAAAGGACCTCATGATGTCCACCATGTTAAAATATTGAATTTAACTTATTAAAAAAAAAATCACCATCACCACTCCTTGCACACACTCTCACTCAAAAAAACATTTCTAGATACTTGAAACTCTTTTTTGGGCTTCACTTGTTTAGTCAAGAGCCTTTTGGCACACCATCATAAAAAGGAAGTTTGTCCATGACCCCAAATTCACAACCCACTCTCACATTTCTAAAAAAAACCATAATCAACCCACTTTCTAACCTCAACAAGAGGAACACAAACTAATTTGGTAGTCTAAGTTACGATTTTGGGGATAGGAATCCAAATAACTCCCCATCATCATTTCTCACTTGAAACTTATAAAGTTGTGAATTAGGGTGCCAAAATCCTCCCACTCAAGCATTCCTACACCATAAGGTAGGGATACACCCATTAAGGGTCGAAGGTCAAGGTCCAGTTGTTCTGTGCATGCCTCCTTGGGTCACCCAACCCTTAGAAAGCACCCAACCTGTGACCAATTTTTGAGGTCGAAAATCTAAATGTCGTGATTGATGGAGGTAGCTTATTATCCCAATATATAATTTATCTACCCAAGGTCGAATTTGTGGGATGCAATCACACCTTAGTCATATTTTGAACGGTTGTTGGGAAATATCGCCAGTACTTCCAGGATATGCCCCCTTCACCCCTCATTATAACTGACTGTTTTCCCCTTCACTAGCTTCTCCTCAAGTGGGTTCTGGCCCCACTATCGAGTGTGTTTTTGGATGCCCATTATTATTGGAGAGGAAGAACATTACGTTGGATAGGACACACACACTTTTTATTTTATTTTTATTCTTGCACACAGAGTTACAAAAATCCGTAACTATCTTTTGCATCATTTTTATGTATGATTCTCACCACTTTATTACATGTAATTTTATGAATACATTGTTTAAAGTAATTTGAAATAAAATTGTCCTATCATTATTCACCACCATTCACACACCCACCTCTAGGATAGAATCACAGGGAAACCACAATATCCCCTCCATTCTAGGTGCTTAAGAAACTTACCCCCCAATTTTGGGTGGTATTCCTAATTTTGTTAAGACATGAGAAGTACCATCACATACACCAGTTAGTGCTATTGTACTAGGCTCAGTATTTCTATGGGCCACTTTTCTTGGAACCGATATCCAAAGTAACTAAAAAAAAAAACCTCCACCACAAGGAGACATAGCTCAAACGTTTTCACAAAGTACATGTTAAGCCCTAATATTGGCTCATTACCCCTTAATTGGGGCATATTATATTAGTAATGTTATTTTATTTATGTCGGCTTTAGGCCATTAGTTGTAATTATACCTCCTAGTCTCCTATATATACCAAGGAGACATTTTC
>ML779245.1:210513-252048 GCA_009831015.1 Picea engelmannii | reverse complement strand
TTGAGGGCCTCAAGAGCCTTCCATTGGAGAGGGAAGGGACCCAAGTCCTCTTTCTCCATTGTGTATCTTTGGATTTCATCAATCAGATCAGCTTATACATTGGTGATATTGGTCCATTTATATTTGTTTTTCATTTCTTTGTATGCTCATAGTTTCATTTGGTTTTTTGTTTAATTCTTGTTTCTAACTTTGTAGTTTTCTTCTTCTAAACTTTACCTTACAGCCGTCATGCCTAGCAGAGCCCAACTGGGCATGTAAGTACTCTCATTTTTCTCATCAAGTGACGAATAGAGTGCAAACAGAGACCCTCCTCACCACCACAAAGGTCGTATATTTTCAGATGGCATCTACCACACCACCTGGCTTCTAGAAGGCAATAGGCCTTGCTCCATGAGGTACAAGAAGGTATTATTATTGGGTAGGTGTTATATTGTTTGTATAAGTATATTTAGTGTTTTTTACATTGTGTTGCGTGCGCAGATGGGCGATATCCCCCCTGAGCGGGGGTTCAACGGAAGCACCCATGAGATTTTTTTTCCTTGGGAAACATGTCACATTTTTGCCTCGTTTTTTGAGTCACCTCGATTTTCGTGTCCATTGTTGGGAGGTTTTTCAAAACATTGTTTTTTCCCATGTTTTTTTATTTTTGGTTAAGGAATTAGGGTTGTTGACTAATCTAGGTCATTGGGTTAGGGTTTTGGATGCTGCTGGCTCCTATATATATATATATATATATATATATATATTATATTGTAAACAATGTATCACTATGAATGACTATAGAATATGTTGGTTTTCCCGGTTTGGGTTTCTAGGGGAAAATCTTTGTTTAATGTGTGTATTTTCCATTGTATATTTTTTGTTCTTTTATTAAAAATCAGTTTGTAGTAAAATACTATACAAGGTTAAAATTTACAATTATAGTGAGTGCCATTTCAATATTTGAGACATTTGAGTATGTTGTATCTTAGACTACTTTAGATTTCATGATATATGCTTGGACATTATGCCATTTTCCCTGCTTCACCTTGTCAGTGTTTCATGGAAACCTGCACAGGAGATCTAGCTAAAGAAAGTACAAACAAAGCTTATCAATAAAGGAAGAGAGATTAAATATGTAAGAATGATAAAATATATTCACACTACTCCAATGAGATGATGATTGATACATAGATCAAGATCAATATGATACAATGAATGAGTGGAATACACTCATATATAGGGTAAAACATTCCATAATTAAGAAAAGCAATCAAGCAGTTAGCTTTCCTTAGGAATGCATGCATGCATAGTGATCGTAAAAATAGAAAGTCTGAAATAGAAATAGTCAATTAACTCCCACTGAACTAGTGTGTCAAAAATAGAAATTTCTCCAACACTCGCCCTGAACATCACTATGGAGTAAAAAATGATACCTGACTTCTAGGCCATTTTAGGTACTCATGTACAATGCAACTAATGAACAATGAATAAAAGTGAGGAAAGAGGGAAAAACATGTGGGAACAACCCCCCCCCTCAAAATATAATGTATCAAAAGAAGAAAATGACAGTTGCTAGGCAACTGTGTTCTTCACTGCAAGACAATCCCATAAATTCTGAAACTTCTGCTCACTAACAGTATTGTTGGGCCCGAGATATGATCACTTTTATGATGGTTATCATACACTTTTGCCACATGTACATGTGTTTTTCATATTTTAAAGGAGATTTTTGAAGAATTTCATGATAAAATGGTATGATCGACACAAGGTACGTATAATTCATGTATAATTATTGTATCAAGTATAATTCATCATGTTTTATGATTTCCAAGAGCTAATTCACATTTTCCTGGTGTTACAGGGAAAAAATGCACTACGTTTCTAGTTCCGGCACTTGATCCGACACTCCTTCCAGTACTCGTTCCTACACTTGATCCGACACTCCATCCAACACCTCTTCCTACACAAAAATGTAGGGTCATTTGGCGGTTATGGTATTGGCGGCCAATGATGGGAAAATCGAGCACATGGGTTTTGTTCATAATTGTCCCCTCCAGATATTGAGCTCCAGACAACTCAGTTTCAGTTGTTCAAAGAGGGAGATTATGGGATCTCTCTGTTTGTTAATATTATGGTAGTTTCAGGAGGTATTTACCTCCACATGTAAACTTGACGAGGATAGAATACTCCGGGAATAAAGAATAAACCCTAATGAGTTGGCTAATAACCCTAGAAGACTTGTCGGCTCAAGAAGATAATTTATATTAGGTTACTATCCTCCAAGAGAAGAAGTCGACCATAAACAATAATATATATTGAACAGACAGATACCCAGAATGAGAATTCGGCCCAGGTAGTTAGCCATAATTAGTATAAATACAGGAGGCCAGTTCTCATTCTGGCAGGCAGTCTCAGAATTGTAGAGAAGCAACTTGTGCACACTGCAGTGCCCTGTCTTGTGCGTAGGTTTGAGGAGAGATGCCATTGCAGTTGCTGCAGTTAGAAAATCACATTTGGCTTGGACTATATCTTGTCTAGGGTTTGGAACATCTGGTGAGCTCTTGTTGGTGCGTTATCCTTGGGGAAAGGTGCACTACCCTTTGTTTGGCTATCTAGCCTAGGGTTTTCTTCTGGAGTGATTCTCTGTCAAGGTTAAGGTGCTCAGAGGGTGGATTCGGCCTATGGTTGGGTGACAACAAGGGTATTTTCAATGGTAAAATGATCACATCCATTATATTCTAATAGGTTATGGGCCCACACCTCCTTCATTCAATATAACCGCTGGAAGGAAACATAGACAGAAGGATATTAAGCTCGTTGAAGCACTGTCGGTAGGGTTACTAGAAGGTGTAGTTGTAGAAACCCTAGTCCTCTCATTGAGACACCTTAAGTGAAGAGATTTACCTAATCTCTAGATAGATCAGTGTGCCCTATCTGAACACATCTCCTGGTACTCTTAGCAAGCCAAGAAGTCAAGTTTGAGTTTGTGGTCAAATCTAGGTTTTGACCAAGTCAAAGCATCCATGACTTATTCTATGAAGTCAGAGAACAAGTTAGATGGAACCTCTAACTTCAGAGCATGGAATACAAGGATTGACCTCATCCTTGACAAGAATAAAGTGTTGGATATCATGAAATGAAATATCGTGAAGCCAGAGTTTGAAGAAGGAAAAGAGAAGGAACCAGAGAACGTTGCAGCTATGGAGAAGTTCAAAGACAATGGCATCAATGCTATGAGTATCATAGTGGAATATATAAAATACCACTTGATACCCTACATATCCCATCTTGACTCATCGAAGAATATGTACGATTCCCTAACAAATCTCTTCTCGGTCAGAAACATTGGACAAGTAATGAGTCTGAAGAATGAGCTCCGTGACATGAGGATGAATGGTGATGACAAAATAACATCATACTTTGTGAGAATCTCTCAGTTAAGATATCAAATACAAGCTATTTAAGAGACCATTTCAGAGAAGGAGTTGGTAAACATAGTACTCAATGGTGTTACCAAGACGTGGGATACATTTTCCACAAGCATGAACACAGGGAAGGAGTGTCCTACATTTGAAGAACTTTGGACTTGTTGTTCTCAAGAAGAATACAGGATCAGTGCAAAAGAGAAACCCCAAAAGAAGTACGATGATCAAGCCTTCATAGCAAGATTCAAGAATTTTAGGAACAAAAGGAAGTTTGGTTCAAGGAGGAAGCCAAATCAAGAGAAAGACATTTCAGAAGTACAATGCTTCAACTGTCGAAAGTATGGCCACTACAAGAATAATTGTCCCGAGCTAAAGAAAAGGAAAGAGAAACAAAAAGCATCAATTTCCGAAGAAAAGGAACCTACAAAGAAGACTAAGAAGGATGAAAGAGACTTCTTCTTCTAAATGTAACAATACTCTTCTTATTTCTTGTACATATCTTATTTGCATCGTCTCTGTACATATATTGTATATCTATCTCTTGGAAGATAATGTGTTCCAAGAAGAATTATACCTATGGAAGAACAACAAGATAAGGATGGATATCATTAGATAATACACATGATGAAATACGTTAAACAAATCATGTGAAAGCTATTGCAAGATAAGCCGAATCCATCATGAAGAGACTTAGAAGAAGCAAAGAAAAAAGGAAGTCAACAATCAAGAGGAAATTGGAGAAAGACCTATAAGACCTTGCAGAAGGGAATGAGGATGCAAATGGAAGAATGGACTCTACTAGATAGAGCGAGGCAATTATATATCACCATAAAATAAGAGCATGCATTCATACATGAAGCAAGGATTAGGGGGGAGCTAATCCTATGATCCATTGAATATGATAATATATACATATATATATCCATGATAGAAGATAGTACGTGTTCAGTTTGACCTTAGAAGAAGTCTTCTTCGAAGAGAAGCATTTAAAGTATCCCTGGTTGTCCATCCACATCCATGATCCTGTGATGAAAGAAATAAATGGAATATTTAGGGCATGGAATGTAGTCCATGGACCCAAACACAAGGAAGAACATAAAGATTCAAAGAAAGAAAGAGAAGCCAGAACAACCAGTCATTGTATCAAGAATCACAAGATTGCCAGCTTGATATGAACTCAATAAAAGCAATCAAGTAGAGGAGCTGAAATTCATGATGAAGAACAATGTATGGAAGACTTATGAATGAAATATTTGCGAGATCTAGAACTAGAGGTTCTCCCAAATGGAGGGAGAAGACTATGATGATTATTTGTTCCAGTAAATCAGACATATCTCTACATGAGTCATTATATTATCTGCAACATCCATGAGTTGGAGTTCTACATCAGATAAATTCAAAGACTAATTGGAAAAAGAGAGTAGGGCATACCAGAAAGAGACCCTTGTATGCAGATGGAAAAATACAACTTGGTGGAGAACCTCTAGTGCACAACAGAAGCGTGGTGAAGAATTTCTATAACAGAGATATTGTATCAAGATGATTACTTAGTAGATCATATATCATGATGACAAAAGAAGTGGCACATGGATATGTTCTAGTTTTCCAGCAATGATATACTCTGTTGTACATGAAGCCTTCATAGAAAATCAGTGCTCCAGACTAAAGTGCATTTGAAATCAAGCATTACATTATCCGTTATGAAATCCAGAAAGGAGAAAGTGGTTCTCCAATACATATCTCCACAGATGAGCATATAAGCAGACATTTTGGTAAAGATTCTATCTAAGATGAAAGAGTTTGCGTACAAAAGCTGGAGCTCATGGAGATGACTTCCTTATTGAAAAGGGAAAAGATGAGTCCCAGGTTGGGAGGGAGAACTGAAAATATTATTGAGGACATTCACTTTCAAGATTGAAAAATAGTCCATCCTGGACAGATTAATTCCTTTTCGGAAAGTGGATTGAGATTTCTGACGGACGACGATTTCCCATTGTGGTTAACATGGGAAATGGTCTAGATTGCTAATGTATCATAGACAACGACTTCCCATTGTGGTTAACATGTGGAGTGGTCTAGGGAAGTCTATGTTCTTGAGGGTTACTCAAGAAGACTGGCCTGCCTCGCCGGACAACAATTTATCATTGTGGTTAACATGAGGAATGGTCTGTTTTGGAGGTTGATGCAAGACATTCTTTTCCTCTTGTGGTTAACAGAGGAAATGGTCTGAATAGTCATTCCTTAGGGTTTATACATTGTCTACAGGGTGCACTTTGATTAGTGTAGGAGGAATGGCCCAGGGTGGGGAATGGTCTAGGCTCAGCAATCAGGGACAAACATTCCTTAGGGTTTATACATTCTCTCCAGGGTGCACTTTGATTAGTGTAGGAAGAATGGCCCATGGTGGGGAATGGTCCAGGTTCAGAAGACAGGACAATTATTCTTCCTTTCTTGAGAAGAATAGTCCATATATCTCATTGTTCTACTCTGAGGGAAGATATTCTTTCAGATCTCACATATGTGAGTGAAAGATTAGCCCAAATGATTCAGTTTATATCATAACATTGTTTCTATGCAAGTTGATATCATATGATTGTTATGAAGACTGTATGACAGTAGATGTATACTACTGTGGTGGATGTGTTCCACTGTTCATGACTATACATTGCTGATCAAGTACTTGTGTGTTACTTGGTGTGGTAGTGTACCACCAGATTGTAGTTATGTACTACTATGGATAGACACAATTGTGTTCTATTTTGTTACCATTGCATTGAAGACTATCTACAGTATTGGATGGATAATCAAAGGACAAAGATTTCCCAAATGGAAAATGGTTCAGAACATTTACTCTTATAGATTAGAAGAATGGCTCTTGTATCACTCTGTGGAGTGAGCATCATGTCTGATTACTCAGATAGAGTATGGTTTCGAGAGATGATGTAGTTGATGACACTGATGATGACGGTGGTGCTCATGATCTAGTCTATACAACTATGTTGATGCTACCGCGTGAATGGTATGCTTTTGTGCTCAAGACCATTACCTATAATACCTACCTAGCTAGGAGGGAGTGTTGATATTATGGTAGTTGTGGGAGTTATTTACCTCCATGTGTAAAATTGACGAGGATAGAATACTCCAGGAAGCAAGAAGAAACCCTAATGAGTTGGCTAATAACCCTAGAAGACTTGTCGGCTCAAGAAGATAATTTATATTAGGTTATTATCCTCCAAGAGAAGAAGTCGACCATAAATAATAATATATACTAAACATACAGATACCCAGAATGAGAAGTTGGCCTAGGCAGTTAGCCAGAATTAGTATAAATACAGGAGTCCAGTTCTCATTCTGGTAGGCAGTCTCAGAATTGTAGAGAAACAACTTGTGCACACTACAATGCCCAGTCTTGTGCGCAAGTTTGAGGAGAGCTGCCATTGCAGCTGCTGCAGGTAGCAGATCAGATTTGGCTTGGACTATCTCTTGGATAGGGTTTGGAACATCTGATCAACTCTTGTTGGTGCACTATCCTTGGGGAAAGGTGTACTACCCTTTGTTTGGCTATCTAGCCTAGGGTTTGCTTCTAGAGTGATTCTCTGTCAAGGTTAAGGTGCTCAGAGGGTGGATTTGGCATATGGTTGGGTGACAACAAGGGTATTGTCAATGTTAAAACGAGCACATCCATTATAGGGCACCATTAATGAAATTTACCAATTTTAGAAGTGGTTCGAACCTCCAGTGGTTGACCACTTGACATGTAAACATTATAAATACCACTAGGATGATCAAAAGATTGTTAACCAAGTAGAGGAGCCAATGTATTAGAGACAAATTCATTTTTTCTCTGTTTTGAGCTTTTACATTGCCAGATTATGCCAGAACTGCGTTTTTGGGTTTTTATGGTGAATTCGACTTGCTGCATTCATGGTGTGCTTTTAGAGAGTGACCATGACTTGTTGGGGGTCCCACCAATGGTCTGGTAACTCTGTGTGTGTTGTTCATGCATTTTATGATTTATTTGTCTCTTTATTTCCTGTACATGCATTATCAATTTATTAATTAGTTTGTTGTTGTAGTTTAAGTTGTTTTGATTCCCTTTTGCAGGTTAGAATGACAGAATGTTTTAGAATGAATTAATTTCGTAGATTAGACATGAATTTGCAAATTCATCTACTAACCCCGGGTGAAAGTAGATATTAGATTATGTTTTATTCATGCTTTTAAAATTTGTTTTAAAATCAGAATTAAAACAGAGTAGAACAAAGTTTTAGTTTATGTTTTCTTTAACCAAGGCTTCGGTGGATGGATAGGGTTAGTTTCAGGTTTTATTGCCTATTCAATTGTTAATTAGATTTTGCTTAATTAGTTGTTGATTAATTTATTCATTAGTTTACTCTGTCATGCTTTAATTTACGTTTTAAGCATTTTCCTTATTACATTTTGAATTGTTAAGATAAAGCTAGTTTATTTTATGTTATGTAATTTCTTGCTTAGATTTAGATTGCAATTTCAAGTTGTAGTTAATGACTGAATTTAGTATAGTATAAGTTTCCTTATATTAGTATAGAATGCATTTGAATTTCATAGATTAGAAAACAGTTTCTTGTTTTCATAGAAGAGATAGTTTCTTTCTTTCATTGGTTAGAAAATAGTTTTATTGTTGCTATAGGATAGATAAACTTTGCTTTGATAGATTAGATAGTAGTTTTCTTATCATAGATTAAGAATTAGTTGTTAATATTTCTTTCTTTCAATAGAATAGATTTACTTCCATGCATTGCATTGAGCATTTAGATTTCCTTTCACGCATTAGAAATAGTTTTTCATTAGACATTTAGTTCACTTGCCTCTTAGGCTAGATAGTTGTTCAATGAGAAGTTTTACTTGCAGTAGTTAGTTTCCTTTGCTTGCTTGTCTTTTGCTTTAATAGATTAGATAGGTGTTTTTGCATACTTGCTTATTTATTTGCTTTCATAGGGTAGTTTCTCATTGAATGTAGGTTGGCAAGTTAAAGAAGTTTGCTTTTGTCATTTTCTTATTATGCTTAGTAGTTTTCTTTTGTTTATTGTTAAACTAGTTTTCTTTACATAGGGTTTTACTTGCTTTCTTAGGAACTATCCATCGATCCTTGGCCCAAAAGTACTTAGGTTACCTAGTTTAAAGTTGCTTAGTCGGGTTTTATAATTAAATAGGCTTGCTTGAGTAGATTATCCTTAGATAGTTGCTTTCATTAGTTAGATTATACTCCTACCAACCCTTCTACCTTTGGCATATATTTTTCTACAACTCTAAGTTTACTTACCCCAGGTTGACATTTTAATTGAGGGTTTTTAGTGCATATATAACACCCATCATTTTTGGCGCCGTTGCCGAGGAGTTGTCTTAAGGTAAGAAGTAGTTAGGAAATAGATCATTCCTAGACCTTAGCATTAGATTAGTGGCGGGGGATCTTTAAGACGAGAGGTAAGAACCTGTGCATCTGCTATATTAGGTTCTCCCAAACCCAATCGTTGTTTTTCCTTTTGTTTTTGTTTACTTTCATGAATAGGCCTAGAGACCCAAATGGTAGATGCATTAAATCTAAATCAGACCTTACAACCAAGGTTCCTTCTGACCTTTCTGGGGGAAGGAACATTCCACTCATAAGCTATGCAAACCAATACTGAAAAATAGGAGCTAGCTCAACCCAAAGAGCTAAAGCAGTCTTTAAAAGAGACTAAAACAAGGAGTACTATAGAACAAAAAATTGAAGCACCAGTAGTATTGGGCCAGGAGGCAAGACCACTCGAGCCTTCCATAGAACCAAACAATACAACCTTTGCTTTTACACCACCATCAGGAGATCCTAACTTTTTGGACATCATCTTTGTCTGAACCAAGTTTTATCAAATGGCAAGATAAACTTAGAAGAAACCATTATCTTAAGGGAACTTTCTCAAATCCTAGCAACAGATGGGATTTCTTCTTTTCAAGAAGACCATATTTTGGCAGCAACCAAGAACTTGTCCACCTCTCTGGAAATATTAGAAGAGTCAAGGTCCTATGATCTACAAAATTATTTTCCTTGCCAAAATGCGAAGGAAGATGAAAAATTATGGACTACATCCAATGGAGAGAAATCATTAAGACATAAGATTGAGGAGTTCTCAACATCCATATCAACAGATCCTTTATGTACTTCAGAAATCAATCATCGAGAAGAAGAGGATCCACATAGCATGATGAAGGAGAGCATAGAAATTATTGTTGATGAACATCAAGATTACATTGAAATTTGGTTTCAAGAGGTCATCAGTCCACAATACTATTCTCTTCTTCAACACCTTCTGATGCCAAAACAAGTAGGTTGGTTGGTTCTTCATATCCAAGTAATCACTGCGGTAACTTTTTCATATATGGATATGAGTATGTTTCTTATCTTGCTCTGCACATGGTTACATTGGAAGAGTTATTACACTTGAATAAAGATTTTCCATTTCTTTTTAGGTAGGGTAGGATAGTAAATAAAAGTTGAATGTTGTTAGTTTATCTTAGAAGTCTAATGCAACCTCATTTTACATTTTCTTTGAATAAAACAACTATGAGATACATGTTCCTATGCCTTGATCTCATTAATATCAGTAGTTTATTATATCTTAGAGTGTGTTTTTTGATAACGGTTTTAGAGATTTCTACAGGTATTTATCTCACCTGGAGTAGATAGTTCAAGGAAATATAAAAGAAGGTTTTTTCTTCAAAACATTGTTACACTTGAACCCTGTTGTCTGCTAAGCATCAAATGAATAATGAGTTGTTGTAATTAGCAATGTTTTTGCAAAGACTTTCATCTTGTTGTTCTTAAGGCATTCCAAAGAAGTTTCTCTTGAAACTCTTCACCAATGTATAAGGAAGTGACACCGTAGCCATCAAGCTTAGAGGTCTCTCGTACAGTTTTCCCAAGAAACTTGAGTAAGTGAGTAAAGTATCTTTATTAAAGAGTAACAAGGAGGTCTGATTAACGGTTAGTCATGGAAACATCACAATAAATTACAAAAGAAGAAAGTGAGTTGAGCCTAGAGATACCTTTCTGTTCTTTCTCAATGGTACCATCCACTACACACTAAATAGCTTGATTATATCATATCTTTAGATTGGCCACGTCCACTTAAGTACCCCTTACATCAGGACAATTACTAAGGAATATAACGAAAAGTCATCCTCTAACATAAATACCATCCTAATTGAAAAAAGAAAGAAAAAGTTGTTTTCAGAGTTGTCCCCCCATTCTCTTGCATAAAGAAATCTTATATTAAAATCTTAAAAGATGGAGGGCTAGTCTCTGAGGGTGTAAGAGGCTAACCCACCGAGATACTAAACAGGTCTGCTGGCAGTGGGTACCAGCCTGTGGTATGACTAGGTAAACCCATCGGGGTACTCAACAGGCTTACTGGTATCGAGGCATTCTACCTAGCAAGGATGGTAATCTGACAAAAAATAAATAATAAATTTAAACTTGTCCCGATGTACAGAATTACTTGTAGACAAAGCTGACATGAAGTATGTATGGTTAAGCTAAGGTTAATGAATTCCATAAACTTTCCATTGGGAACTAACTCTGAGACTATCTTGAAACTCTCTTTCCTACCTCTTATTATCTATATATAGGATCTCTTATCCTATAGGTGGGGCCATCTTCTAACCATATCGTCAGACCAATCTGTGAAATTTATCTTTACACTTTACAAACTATAAATCTTCAGCTATCGGGAGAATTGACTGGTTTCCTATATTTTTTATTGTGAGCTATCATAATACTTAGGTGTGGGGGAGGGGTTCATGAGTTCACAAATGATAACATTCCCTAGAAGAAATAAATCTTTGTAAAAATTCATGTATTGTTTTCATGATATAGGTTATTACAGCAACAGTCATTTTATTTTAAAGTGCTAAACTCATGTGTGTTATAAATTGTTGTATATGTCCTTAACAAACCACTCTGTTGGTTTATTTTTATTACAGGTTGTTCATTGTAGGTTTGACACTACATATGCAAGTGGATTGAGTGAGCATGGTGGAAAAATCAACAACAATGGAACACTCTTAGCCTTCCTCAACTCCTATTCACTATGTTTGTGGCCTCTGAGGAATCATTGCATCAACCACAAAGCTCCCAAGATTTGGAGACCATTGATTTAAACACCACCAGTTTCCAAGAGAAAGCTATAACAGAGTTTTCAAAACTGAATCTCAGAACATCTCTGGAGCTAAGGGATACTCCAAGGAGTGGATAAAATAGGAGCTAATCAACCCTCTCATAGTCATCACCAGATTGATTACATGTGAAGGTAGATATTTCGTCTTTAGAGCCTGCCAATTTTGATTATTAGCTCACTTTCATTTCAATAAGCCATTGTAACTTTCCCTTTTGCTTCTTGAAGATTCTAGAGAAGATGTCTTTCCAAGTGAGGAAGGATGTAACCAATCCCCATAACAACCTATCTCACTAATGACCATGGCCTTATCAAACTACTTGACTTAGCCAAGTTGTAAAAACAGGAGAAAACATGGGATGAGTTCATTTACCAATTTGCAAACCCTCATCTTACAATCAAGACTATCAAGAAGGATCTTGATCTAGGGACTGTTACTCCACCCAAACCCTCATGCTCAAGCTATTCCTTTACCGGACCAAAAGTCCAAGAAACTTGTTGATACCCCTGCAGCCTCATTGGGCAAGAAGACCAAGAATCCTATTGCTAATTCATGGCACGAGGACATGCCATATATTTGGTCTGGGGGGATTTTTCCTGAGCTAAAAATGCTAAGAATTTCCCATTTGTATAGCAAACCCATGAGAAGAGGAAGTAGGATTTCTGTCAAAATTATGACATACTGTCTTTTTACAATGTCTTGGGATATTATATCAGCAATTGTTTGTATTGGTATGCTAAAATTATATACTGCTGACATCATTATGTGTGTTATAAGCTTGATGTGCATTTTTTATACTTAACTACTCTTTGTGACAAATACAGAGCAATAACAATTGCTAAATACTTATTGCCATCTGTATTACAAGCTTATGAAAAGAGGAACAGTTGTTTGAATTGTTACAGATCAATGAAAGGAAATAAAAATTATCCTAATTCACCATGCCTACCTATACAAACCAAGCCTTTTGTTAGTATTTGTCAGTCTGTCAGTCACCTGTGATCAAGTTTTCTCTTTCATGTGATTGATAGGTTTATTAGGTCAAATTGTTATATTTTCAAAATAAACTTATCAAATACAATTTGACATATCTTGGTTGTAAGATTTTCATTGGTGTGCCTAGGTGTCCTTACCACTCCCTCCACTCATCGAACGTCATAAATTTTCATCATCGTCATGTCATCATTCCTTGCCATCAATTTTCAAATGATTGTCTTGGTCAAAGATTTACTTCAAAATTGGTTTATGAATTAAGGAGGATGAATTTGACAAAATTGAAAGAGGTTTTTGTCAATAATAGACCAAGAAACAAAAACCTCTCTCAGTTTATGCATAGGTTTTATCACTTGAGATAAAGTACCCAAATACAGTAGCTATAGGAGGGTTTTTTGCACATTTGGATAGTTTGACTTCAAGTCAGTTTTTCAGAGGGTTGGAGAAGGCATTTGCAATGCTTGATGGTTCCATTGTGTATCAGACATCATAAAATTTCCAAGCATACCACTTTCAGCCCAAAAATCCTCTGGGAAGGCCTCCAAAATCCCTATCAAAGACCACGTTGTGCTTCTGCTAAGAGCATGTTGTGCTTCTGCAAGTTTTGAGTAACCAACTTCAAGCTGGGATTATGAGCCCATGAGAAAGTAATTTTGAAACCTGTAGGAGGTTTGTGTTCATAACATACCAAAACAAAATAACCTCTCTCATTTTTTGAATATACTTTATGTTCTACGATATATTATATCATATTAGATAGCTACACTCTCATAAAATAAAACACTCAGTTTTTCCTGTTTTAGTCATATTTTCGTTTCGTGTTTTACTAACAACGAAAAGTGAAGTTTTGAAATAAAAGAGAGGTTTTTATCAAGGAAATATTAAAAAACAATAACCTCTCTCAGTTTCTAAATATACTTTATGGTTTTGGATATATTCAATTATCTTAGAGTCCTAGTTTTTCAGGAAATAAAACACTCTATTTTTCCTATTTTAGCCATGTTTTCTTGGCGTGTTTTCCTAACAACTGAAAGTGAAATTTTGAAAACAAAGAGAGGTTTTTGTCAAGGACATATTCAAAAATAAAAACCTCTCTCAGTTTTTACACAGGTTTTACTGTATTGTATTTATAGGTGTCACTTTGATACCCATTTTTCATAAGTTCACCAGGCCAAAATTGTTGCGCTTATGGGAAGTCACTTTTGGAACTAATTTTGCAGAGGTAAAATTCATAGATGATTTTAGGGGCCAAATTTCACTCATGGGCTAATTTTCCATGGTTTTTCCAAAAACGAGATTCGCTATTTTAAAAATGATTCGCCCAAATTCTATAGGATAAAATGATTTTACGTTAAAAATCACCAAAATTTTATAAAAACTATATAAAATCCTTAGAAATTTGAATATTTTTACAAAAATATCGCCAAACATTTATAGTTGGCATATGAAGGATAAGTAAGATTCGCCAAGGTTTCTACATTTTAAAATAAATTTCCATTCTTAAAATCATCCTTGGTAAAATTGTTGTTTTTCATGTTTTAAAGGATCAAGGGTATAATATACATCTCAATTCTTCCTCACATATCATCAACAGCCTCCAAAAAMTCCAAACCCTTCAGTTCAAAGTTAGAGAGAACGAAATATTGAGTTGTCATTTACACCATGATAACGTTGTCCTACAAGTCAAGATGAATTATGTACAACATTAGGTTGATGATATTACTGCCACCAATAATAGTCTTTGGATGCAATTAAAACACCAAAAAAATCCTAAGTCAAAATCCCCCGGGCAAGAGGGAGAAGTTTCTAAAGCTAATCCATCCCCTCCTTTGCAAGTTAGTCATAAAGGGAAATTTCTTTTTCCTTGCAATGGGACCTGCAAAATATTAGGTGTGGGGGTAATGTTGGGCCCGAGATATGATCACTTTTATGACAATTATTATACACGTTTTCCGCATGTACATATGTGTTTTTCAGATTTTAAAGGAGATTTTTGAAGAATTTCATGATAAAATTGTATGATCAACACAAGGTACATATAATTCATGTTTAATGATTGTATCAAGTATAATTCATCATGTTTTATGATTTGCAAGAGTTAATTCATGTTTTTCTGGTGTAACAGGGAAAAAATGCACTATGTTTCTAGTTCCGACACTTGATTCGACATTCCTTCCAATACTCGTTCCGGGACTTGATCCGACACTCCGTCCAACACCTCTTCCTGTACAAAAATGTAGGGTGACTTGGCGGTTATGGTATTGGTGGCCAGTGATGGGAAAATTGGGCACACAGGTTTTGTTCATAATTGTCCCCTCTAGCAACTAAGCTCCAGACAACTCAGTTTCAGTTCTGCAAAGAGGGCGATTATTGGCTCGCTCTGTTTCGGCAGTTAGGGCACCATTAATGAAATTTACCAATTTTGGAAGTGGTTCGAACCTCCTGTGGTCAACCACTTCACATGTAAACATTATAAATACCACTAGAATGATCAGAAGATTGTTAACCAATTAGAAGAGCTAATGTATTAGAGACCAATTCATTTTTTCTCTGTTTTGAGTTTTTACATTGCCAGATTATGCACAACTACATTTTTGGGTTTTTATGGTGAATTCAACCTACTGAGTTCGTGGTGTGCTTTTAGAGAGTGACCACGACTTGTTGGGGGCGGCACCAGCAGTATGGTAATTCTTTGTGTGTTGTTCATGCATTTTATGATTTATTTGTCTCTTTATTTCCTGTACATGCATTATTAGATTATTAATTAGTTTGTTGTTGTAGTTTAAATTGTTTTGATTCCCGTTTGCAGGTTATAATGACTGAATGTGTTAGAATGCATTAATCTCGTAGATTAGAGACAAATTTGCAAATTTGTCTACTAACCCTGTGTGCAAGTAGATATTAGATTACGTTTTATTCATGCTTTTGAAATTTGTTTTAAAATAAGAATTAAAACAGAGTAGAACAAAGTTTTAGTTTATGTTTTCTTTAACTAAGGCTTTGGTGGATGGATAGGGTTAGTTTCAGGTTTTATTGCCTATTCAATTGTTAATTAGATTTAGCTTAATTAGTTGTTGATTAATTTATTCATTAGTTTTCTTTGTCATGCTTTAATTTATGTTTTAAGCATTTTCCTTATTACATTTTGAATTGTTAAAATAGAGCTAGTTTAGTTTATGTTATGTAATTTCTTTCTTAGATTTAGATTGCAATTTCAAGTTGTAGTTAATGACACAATTTAGTATAGTATAAGTTTTCTTATATTAGTATAGAATGCATTTGAATTTCATAGATTAGAAAACAATTTCTTGTTTTCATAGAAGAGATAGTTTATTTCTTTCATAGCTTAGAAAATAGTTTTATTGCTGATGTAGGATAGATAGACTTTGCTTTGATAGATTAGATAGTAGTTTGCTTATCATAGATTAAGAATTAGTTGTTAATATTTCTTGCTTTCAATAGAATAGATTTACTTTCATGCATTGCATTGAGCATTAGATTTCCTTTCATGCATTAGAAATAGTTTTTCATTAGGCATTTAGTTCACTTGCCTCTTAGGCTAGATAGTTGCTCAATGAGAAGTTTTACTCGTAGTAGTTAGTTTCCTTTGCTTACTTGTCTTTTGATTTAATAGGTTAGATATGTGCTTTTGCTTACTTGCTTATTTATTTTCTTTCATAGGGTAGTTGCTCATTGAGTGTAGGTTGGAAAGTTAAAGAAGTTTTCTTTTGTCATTTGCTTATTATGCTTAGTAGTTTGCTTTTGCTTATTGTTAAACTAGTTTTCTTTACATAGTGTTTTACTTGCTTTCATAGGAACTATCCATCGATCCTTGTCCCAAAAGTACTTAGGTTACCTAGTTTCAAGTTTCTTAGTCGGGTTTGCTAATTAGATAGGTTTGCTTGAGTAGATTAGCCTTAGATAGATGCTTTCATTAGTTAGAGTATACTCCTACCAACCCTTCTACCTTTGGCATATATTTTTCTACAACTCTAAGTTTACTTACCCCAGGTTCACAATTTAATTGATTGTTTTTAGTGTGTTTTTAGTGCATATATAACACCCATCAAGTATTCGTGAAGATGTATAAATATTTATGGATCTGATGAAGTCCTTTGGCAACTTGTTGGGCCTTGTACCTCTTGATCCTGTGGGCCCATATGCACATGAAAATATTCCATTCTAGTGGAAGTGGAACCAGATGCAAAGTCTGATTCTTTAGAAGTGAGTCATAGTCCTTCTGTATAGCCTCTTGGCATAATGTATTTCCCACAACCCTATTGTAGGTTTGTGGATCGGTAGATTGAACCATATAACAATGCATGGGCATCATATATTTGGAAGTTGAAAGTACATGAGAAGGCTCCTCATGTTGAGATCGAGTCATCCTCGAATCCAATGGATTCCCTGCAAGGTTTCTTGCTTCTTGAAGTGTGGTTTGTGCCTTCTTGGGCATCTGTTGAAGCTTCGATGTTGGATTCTTATCTGGATGTACTACCTACTTATTTCCATGTACAAAATCTAAGTGTATGGAATCATATCTAATGCCTGAAACTGATGGAAGAACAAGAGTATATGCAAGTTTCACTGGAGGTGCATGCAAAGTACTCTCCTTATGTGTAAGTAGAATAGAGGAGTCATCGTCAGAAAACTTAGCGAATTTATAAAACATTGACTTGTGATCCACCTCACCAATTGCAATAATGGAATTGTCATGCATGTCAATTACTGAAACTGAATCTGATGTAAATTCAACCATTTTACCTTTCTGTGCGATCTGATAAACTGAGAGCAGATTCATAGAAAGATTTGGAACATGTAAAACATTCTCAAAACTGCCATTGTGGAGTTCCACTTTCCCTTCTCCTGCTACTGCTACTGGAGTATCATCCCCCATGAGAATAGGGGGTCTTCATCATGGACTCAAAGAAGAGAAAACTTCCTCTTTTGTTTCCATATGATGGGATGCACCAGAATCTATAATCAATGAATCAGATGAGGAATTAATGAAACCACAGCATGATGATTACCTTTCTTAGGTGCATGGTCTTCTTCCTTCTTCTTCTTGGCTCCTTCGGGAATGAAGTCTCCAAGGTTGTTCTGCTGAAGTACCTGTGCCATAAGATCAATCTGTTTCTTCATGCATGTGGATTCTTCATGATTCATTTTATTTCAGTAAGTGCACTTCTTTCCCTTCTTCTTCTTCTCGGAATCTAAAGAGTCTTTGGAGCCTGAAGAATCATTAAAGGGTTTGGAATATCCCTCCTTCTCGTTCTGTTTTGATGACCATTTTCCATCATGCATGGTGAGTGCATGTGATTTGAGATATTTCATGAGGCCCATCTATATGAGTTTTTCCTGCTCTTGTGTAAGAGACTCAATGAACTAAGCCAACTTAGGCATTTTCCAATTTTCTCCAAAAAGACATATGCCAGAATGGAAATTAGAGACATATACAACGTATTCTGGTCCTAGCTTGGCCAAGATTGTTAGAATAAGTTGTTTCTCTTGTGTATACTTATCAATACCACATTCACCCAAGCTCAATAGAAAATATTTAAATTTAGTAAAAAAATCTTGTATATTATCAAAACTTTTAGGGTCTAAGGTATTCAACTCTACCTCAAGCATATGACCTCACATCTCATCCTACTTTCCAAAGAGTCATTCCAAGGTGGTCCATATCTCATTTGTAGTCTTGCATGTAGCAACATGAAACCATAAATCAGTGGATATTAACTCAGGAAGTAGTCACGTAGCCTCATCCTTACAGTTCACCCATATCATCTTCTCAATCGCTGATGTAGGTCCTATTTCTGTCGCCATCGTCAAATTATACAATCCTTTCCTTTGAGTTGGAATTCTACCTTGGGCTTCCAATCAAAATAATTGTATGGTGTGAGGATTACCACCAAGTTTGACTGTATAAAATTTGTCCTATCCATCTCTCCCACTGTTTCTAAGAACCTCTAAAAATTTACTCTCAATCTGCAAGTGAAAAATTAAGAAATCACGGCAGAAAGGGCACTTTAAGTGAAAATTCGTATCAGTTTCAGGAGATGATCTTGCGATTTACTTTCTGAGAAAACGATGAATAATCTCGCCAAACGGTTAAAAACCCACTTCCAAAATGGGGCGCTTTGCTCCTACGATGAGCCATTTCCTCCAAAATGTAATATTTTGGGAGCAATGAATGTAGAAAGGTAAGACCATGGATTCGTATCAGTTTTAGGAGGTTATCATGTGGCTTACTTTCTAAGAAAACAGTGAGGAATATCGCCAAACGGTTGAAAACCCACTTCGAAAATGGGTTGGTTTACTCTTTGCACTAGATGTTTCCTCCAAAATGTAATATTTTGGAAGGAATAAATGATGAAAGGTACAATCAAGGATTCAGCTCACCGAAACCCCAAGTTTCCTTATTCTTTGTCTTGTTTGGCTTGCTCCAAGTAGCATAGCTTTGATACCATGCCAATGTTTCTTGGAAACCTGCACAGGAGATCTAGCTAAAGAAAGTACAAACAAAACTTATCAAGAAAGGAAGAGAGATTCAATATGAAAGAATGAGAAAATATATTCACACTACTCCAATGAGCTGATGATTGATACATAGATCATGATCAATATGATACAATGAATGAGTGGAATACACTCATATATAGGGAAAACATTCCATAATTAAGAAAAAAAATGAAGCAGTTAGCTTTCCTTAGGAATGCATGCATGCATAATAGTGATGGTAGAAATAGAAAGTCTAAAATAGAACTAGTCAGTTAACTCCCACTTAACTAGTGTGTCAAAAATAGAAATTTCTCCAACACACCTTGGTGGTTGACATTGTTCCCTAGTAAGTGGTGTTCCTTGGGGATGGGTTTTCTACTGGGAACTCCCTTGAAGAGCCATCGTACCATTCCTAACCATACTTACCACTTTCGATCACTATTTCCCCCCATTTATTTATATCTTGGGATTTTAGGGTGTATTGACCCAAGAAGAGGTTGTCCCTCATTATATGGGAAGAAGGCAATGAAGGCCTAGAGGGATTTATGTTGGGAAAAATATAAAATCCTATGTATACAACTTCTATATGCTTCATATAGGGATCCCCCCTAGAAAGCATTGAAATAATTATCTGTAAGAAAAGGGGGACCCATAAGAATAATGATTAATATGCTTAAAGGGTTAGTTGGAGGATAAGGGTCTCATAACGAGCTGGTTGACCATGTTCATGGATATTTTGTGGTATGACGTTACCATCATATGGTCACCAAGCTAGGGTGATGGCTCTCAGTTTGATGCAGGAGCATCCGCAACATCCGCAATACATCATATGAACCAACGCGAGGAGAAAGAGAACGTACAGCTGGACAAGCCAGCAAACCTTTTTTATTTTAAATTTTACCTTGGTATTGTTGCGCTGCCGTTTCACTAAATACATTCAAGGCTGAGCGCATTTGTAATATAATGTAGATAAGGAAGCATTTAACAGCTTTAATTGCTGGTAGATAGGGTTAGCTATAGATTAGACAGTTTCATCTTCCAGGAGGGAAAATGAATATAGGCACCCTCCTTGTATAATTGAGATTATTATTCAGCATTAGCAAGAAGAAGAGCAAAGCAGAGAACTTGTGGAGAAACTCCATGTACAGATTGAATTAATGGAAGAAAGACTGTGATTTCAATCCCATGGATGTGTTTGAGCTCTGTGTGTTGTTGATATTATGCCTTTGCATGTTTGCTTCTTTTTATGCTTATCTTCTATATGCTGCTTATGTGATTGCATATCAGGTTAGAAACCTGAGAGAATGAGTTTCAATTGTTTATCTGCTTGAGCCGGGAGATTCCTGCATAGAATGCAGTTGAATTCCTCCGCATAGGGTGCGTCGAGGAGGCTAAGTAGCTGAACCTTTGATCTCGTTTGCCCAGGGTGATTTGGGATTGTTCAAGTCGTGCAGGTGAGTGCAGGTTGGACGCGAGGCTTAGTAACAAGCCTGGGTAAAGAAAGCCCGGAAAGACTTCAACACTTTGAAGGTCCTTGAAGTCGGGCACAGGAAGTGCATGAAAGTTCTCTGAAGGAATCAGAAGGACAAAGCTTAGGAGAGATAGTTCTTTTGTTTCGCTGTGGGAGCCGACCCCAGTGAAGTTCGCATAGGACGAAGGTGGTAGACTGGAGGGTTCTCCAGAGGAAGAGAATCTASGGGTTGAAATCCCCGTGAAGTTCCGCGAAGTCCCGAGGACCGTCAGATCGTAGAGAAGATGCGCGGAATATAACCCGTGAGCACAGGTGGAGAAGAGTCAAAGTCCATCGGGCTTCGGGGTCTCGRCATTCGGGGATTTATAAGGYGAGAGGTTTACAYCTCRTGAAATCGYGAACCGYGATYCCCCGAWTCGATCTGAGYCRTTGATCRGAGAAGGGACACGTGGYGCAKGATCCCTGTGGATCGGGTTTCRRCGTTCGGCRTTCCCRGAGGYAAGGGTTCAATCCCTTTGAAATCGCRACCGRCGATTTCCYGAATCGATCGGAGCCGTTGATCGGAGGGAGGACACGTGGCGGAAGATCTGGAGGAGTCGGGATTCGGGGTTTTGCAGGGTCTGTGACCTTGTGTATCAGGAGGYGCGAACTCCCGAACCGYGAAATCCYGATAGAACGAGAGGAAGACAGGTGTCAAGAAGTAGGCCTCCCCAGGAGATGTYGACACGTGGCATYGGAGAATYGGGGTTCGKGGTTTTGTGATGCAAGTGCATGGTGACCGGTAAAAACGCGATTCCGCGATCCCCGATCGCACGAGAAAAAAGGTGACGTGGCTGAAGTGGGACCTCGAGAGCGAGGGGAGGACAGGTGTCATCGGACTTCGGGGTTTCGGTGTTCGGGGAATCGGAGTTCTCGACGCCAAGGAGTTCTTGCATCACAGGTTCGCGATCCGCGAAATCCCGAAAGGGACGTGGCAGCGTGGGACCCAGAAGTTAGTGGAAGACACGTGGGAGCATATCGGCACATCGGTGTTCGGGGTTTCGAAGGGTAAGTATCTCACTACCTTTCATCCGCCGATTTCCCGATAGGAAAATCTCCGAGACCGAGAGCGTTGACTGTTGACTATTCGGGGTTTGGGTTTCGGAGGTTGGAGCTGTTAGTGAATTGTGTTCGCATGAATCGCGAACCCCTGAGTCGCGATATCCCGATTTCCGAAGGAGTTGCTGTGGGTGACTCGTGACTCCCGAGGGAGTTGAAGAACGTTGACTCTTCGGGCCCGTGAGAAACAGAAGGTCCTGGTGGAGCGACCGGCTCGCTCGGTGAGGGGCGGGTTGCGTCACAGTTGCATGGCTGAGAGAAAGGGGGTCTTATCACGAGCCAACCTTCTCATTTCCACCAGGTATTTGTGGGTGACACTATCATTATATGGACACCATGCCAGGACAATATCCTTCAACTTGTCCCTAAAATTTGAAAGAAACAGAGAATGGAAAAGCCATGGGATTGGAAACATTTAATCACAAATGAAGGTGCCACACACCCTCTACAAAGGCACCCATGAATATGACACTACAACCCATTATATGCCATGAACCCCATGCCCATTGAGTCTTTACCCTAACCACTTCACCCACTTTACATTTCTTTAGAGAGGGATCTCCTAGAAACTCTCATAGACATAGGGAAAGATCTACCCAATAGAAGACCTCATCAACCCTCCCATATTCAATATTGACAAGTCGCATAATGTCTTTGAGAACTTAATTGTTTGTTATGGTAATATTTGATGCACATTATTAGGTAGACCATTTATTGATTTGATTTACTTATCATGATGCTATGAATTGAGATCCTTGGTGGACGTGCTTATTTGTCTTTGTAGGACCTAGTTGGTGAATAGTTTTGGAGGAACAAACCCAGCTTGGGATTCCATGGGGATTGAAGCCCACAAGTGTATGCCAAGGACGTGCATGACGGATGAGAGAGATAAAACCTTGGAGGCCTAGAATATGACTTGGATGACATAACCTAGCCCCCACATGCCAAACGTTTTCCTAGGAGAGGCAAAATGTCACCTTTAGAGGAGTGATGTCACCTAGGGAGTTAGGGTTTGGTGGTGAGGTTGATATGCATTGGCACAAGAAATTTTTGAGGAGGTTGAGGCTTTGAACATGAATGAAGTAACTTGTATTCTTGGCATGTGACTTTGGGAAGCCTACCTACAATCCTCCATCCACAAGGATTTGCTCCTAGTGCCAAAATGTCCCCTAAAAGGGTGACATATTTCTAAATTAGGGTTTTGTTTTGTGTAAAAGTATAATTTAAGTAGATTTTTTAATATTATTTTGTAAAATGGGAAAGATCAAGGTTGTTGACACATAGTATTGTGTTTTACCCCAAGTTATGCGGAAAAACTATCTTAGAGACATTTTGTATAAATAAGAGATCATAAGATCCCATTTGAACATAACTCTCCCTCTTGTGAGAAGTACTTGGAAAGAAATTTCCGCTACACTTGGAGTGTTTTTCCTTTTGTTCTATGGAATAATTGTTTTTGGTTATGATTGATGATGATGATGGTGCACTATCTCTTGCAGGTCATTCTTTTGCTATTGTGGAGGTTTTCTTTGGCATGTTAAAGGATTTTCTTGGATTGGTATGGTCTCTACTTTGTTATTATCATTTGTAATTCAAGTTAAGGTTGTTTTGGCCAAGGATATATAGGGAGTATAAGGATATACACCCATATCCTATTTTACACCATAATAATCAAGCTTCTAAATTTGTTTGTAAGGATTTTGTTTAGGAAGTAAGAGGATTTACACCCATGAAATTCAAACCCTAGATAGGTTACTTATCTTGTGAAGTAAGAGTATTTACACCACCAAGGGTTTAGTAATCCTATCTATTTATTTTTGACCCCATTAACCCAAAACTAAAGGCACTAATATTGCGTTGGAGAAATAAAATATTGCATTGGGAAATGTAATTTCTTATCGTATTAACTTTTTGCAACTTTGATTATGTTCCTTCTACTTAGAGAACCTCACAACCAATAGGGAATCCCCATAAAAGAGATAGTTCTTTTTTATGTTACAAATTTTAATCTTCATCCATTAGGGCTGCAAAAACCCTAATCTATTTGTTTGAATAACTCTCTAATCAACCGCTAGAAATTGCCCAAATTTTGCACACTTACACTTCTTGGTCTAGCACACTTTTTGGAAACTTTTGGAGGATTTTTAGGGGATGATTTTATTACTGTAATACATTTATTTTTATAGACATAAGGCTGATATAATTGGCTTCAGAAAGTGTTTACAAAAACCTTGTCTTTTCATACTAGTATCTTGGTTTTTAATCTTGAGTTTTGCTAGTATTTAACTAGTCTTTCTCTCGTATCTTTCACTTGATTTATAGAATTAATATTGTATATTATGGTTCCATTTTATTTATGATATAAAGTGTTTCTAACAGTTGCTATTAGGGATAGAAACATTAACTTTCTTGTCCAATTGGTTATATTGCAATATATGTTTGTTTTTCTTGTGTCTCGGGTAGGTACTTCACTATCAACAAGTTACTCAACATATTTGGAAACCCTTGTAACTTCCCGATAATATTTTCCAAGACCATCATATCACTTATAATTGAACTATAGTGATATCCTCTCCATATTCATCCTTTTCTATCTCATTCCCCCTAGTGTCACCAAGATTCCCCCTTTGAGGTGACTAGCTCACCTCTAAAGTGATGGAAACACCTACCTAAGGTGACAGTGGGTAGGTTCTCTCCTATTTGTCACCATGGAGGAGGTTGGCCAAAAGTATAGTCATTTTTATCCTTATTGTAATATTGTCTGAATTTGAATGAAATACAAATGTAGAAGTCCTGAACTTTTTATGAAAAATATTCTAATGGTGGTGGTCTCAAGTCTGTACTCTTATCTTTGCATGTAGTTCTTGTGTCCTTACTTTCATATTCATTTTCTTCTATTTAAATTGGATAATTAAAGGGTCTAAAATTCATCTAATTGTTCTTTAGAATCCAATGATTTAATCTTTGTTTCTCTTTTTAAGTAGGTCAGAATTCATCTTTCATGGTGCTATGATTATGTTATATGTTTATTTTCCTCTTCCACCCTACACAACCAAACTCAAAACTAAAACTTCATCACCTAATTTAGCCTTTGTTGCTATGGAAATTTATACCTACCATTCATTGTTTTCATTCATTTTCATGGGTTGACTCCATTGCCCAATGGAATATACACTCAACCCTTCCCCTATCTTTTTAAACTTGGATTTGGACAAAAGATGTAGCCATTGTACTAATTAGATATCCTATCATTCTTGACTGAGATATAAAGAGAGACCCCTCTCTAGCTTGGAAGGGATAACTTCCATCCTGTAAGTTGGTTTGTGGTTACCTCTATGATTTTCCTCCATAGCCTAGGAAAATTACATAGTGATAACATTTTGGCACCGTTGTCATGGAACGGAGGTGAAATATTCCCTAGGATAAAACGACAAAGATCAGATTTGACTTCTGATGGTGAAAATAGGTCAAACATAAGGTGGTTGTACCATTCACCTGGAGACTCCAATCAAGATTCAAATATGATTCAGAGACTCCACTGGAGGATGAGATCCATTGATAGAGGTATGAAAGGACATCATGGGAAAAAACAAGTACCTAAAGTTGATTTTTCTCCAAGACATAATATCTTTTGTTATTAATTACCTTTTGTCCTTTATTGAACATGCTAAACAAATTTTTATTTACTTGTTGCATTCAAATGATGATCATGAGAATCTTTCACTTGTATATCCTTCTCTTAAATTTGTACATATATCTCCTCATTGTATCACTAATTTTGATCAAAATCTTCCATCTGAGCGATGTGATGACCATATCCAAGTTGATGAGTCTCATGAAATCAAGGTTGATATATCACCTATTGTGCTTGATCCAACACCCTCCAAGATTCAACAGAGATACAAAGCTTTAAAATTACCTCACATCCTTCATAATTTTCCTCCAAATCACCATAAGTACCTACCTGTGTTCAATGGAGAACTTGATACCCTCACAGTTGAGAAGCATGTCCAGGATTTTGAGCATTTCATTGATATTTTTAAGGATGAGCATGATGATGTGTGTATGAGAATATTTTATCAATCTTTTCAAGGAAATGCCAAGGAGTGGTTTAGACACTTTCAGCTTGAATCCATCAGTTCATGGGAATAATTAAAGGGTGATTTTCTAAAATTCTGGGGTGGGAGGAAATCATGGAACTAATATATTTATGAGTTTCATGTCATGGAAAGAAATAAGGATGAAACTATCTCCATGTTTAATAGAATATTTTCCATCTTGTATTACAAGATGCATAAATAAGTCCAACCTCCTGAAGTTACTTCCATGCTCCATTATGTAAAAACCTTTCAATCATATTTTTCTTTTCTTCTGATGGAGAGGAAGTCTACGTCTTTGCAGTAGATGTTTAATAATGCTCAGGAAGTTGAAGAAAATATTCAAGCATGTAAGAAGTTGGAAAACTAGATTTTGGATGAGGAGTTGAAAGTCGAGGAGCCAAAGACTGTGCATAATATGCAAGAGGCTGATCATGCCATAATGTTTCTTGAAGGATGTCATGAGGATGTGATTACAAATATTGATGATCAACATGAAGATAAAGTTGTTGTCCCATTTTTTTTTGATACTGATTTGAATTTGGATCCATGCCATCATGAGAAAGAGACTGATTGTTTTATGTATGCACTTGAAGACAATCATGAAATTGAATTTATAGATGAACCTGTAGAAGAACAAGCCGTTTCCTTAATTTCCCTGTTTGATGACATTACATAGATTTTTGGCGAACTCAGATATGATGAGTACAATGATGACTATGGGGTTGACGTTTTAGAACAACAAGTTGCATGTTCTTTATCAAAAAATGATCCTATGGATTTGTCTATGGATAATTTCATCAATTAATATTTGCAACCAACTATATGTTTATTACCATAAAAATTTCCTTGTCAGCAGTCAGATGAAAACAATCATCCCTTATATTTTTGTAATAACAATGAACACGAGGAAAATATTAAATTTGCTGATGAAAATTTTCTTCATTTAATCTTTGCTTCATTTCGATTGTGAGAGAAACATTCAAATAAGAAAAGTTGTGTGGGCTGGTACAAAGTAATCTAGACTCAATGAGGCATATTAACAATGAATTGCAACAATATCCTCTTGTTTTACATGACCCAGTAGATAATTATATGGAGGTTTTCAATAGTCACAATTTCAAGTTTGTGATCAATTTTAAGGATGTAAGTGAAGATGATCATGATTTAATGCCAAAATAAGATATATTCTTGTTGCCAAAAGATGTTTTATTACAACAATCCAATGCATATTTTGAATCCTTTTATGACAGTCAAGAGTTGAAATTGCATGAAATAAAATATGCAGTTCAAGGGTTGATACAATATTATTGTCTTCTATATTAATTTAAGGATCCTTTTGCATCTTTCTTAGAGTCAACAAGTGGGCCTAAGTTTTTGAATTTTGTCAAAGTTGAATCTATTTGCAAGTTTTCATTGGAGTTGTTGTTAAGTAGGCTTCTTATTTTACCTCTAAAGGAGTGTAAGAAAGGAGGTGGAATAGATGATAAGGTTCTTATATGGCTTCACTGTATTTTTATTTCGCCTAATCAAATAGCTCAGAGATTAGATTAGGTTAGGTAGGTGTGAATACGCTCAACATGGCGAGCATTTCTTTCAACATTTTTCATTTTGTATTTTTAGTTTGGGTTTCTTTCAGTTGCAGAATAAGTTGTTGACGAAATAGATTACAGGTTGCAGGTCATTGTATATGGCTTGGGAACAACCCAATAGATCAGGCACATGGTTTGATATTGTTTTCTACCTTACAGGGAGGATAACATTCCCAATGGAGCCAAATGTTAGCATCTTTATTTTTTAGTAAAGTTGGGAGTTTGTTCATATTTTGTAAAGTGATACATTGGTATTGGGAAGACCAAGGAATTCCTAATTTATTCTCAGTGTGTGTGTGTGTTCGGTTTCGTGGGGTGATTCAAATACCTTAGGTAATTAATTAAATGAAGGATAATATGTATGTCAAAGTTGAGTCATAAGTATAGGAAGGAAAGTCATGTCAAAGGCATGATTGATCATGATCACATCTGATGAGATCAGAAAAAGGGTAATTATCACATCTCATGTCATTTGTACCTTGGAAACTGAAAACAAGTGTGTGTTGTGCAAATTTGTTGCACAAGTTACTTCAAATGGCTTGGTAAGTCTCATCACCTAAAATGGGTACTTTCCCTTTCAAAATATCTCCCTATCCACTTGTGCATGCATCTTTTCCACCTTTTGTCCATTTGCATGAATCCTTGACCTTTGATCAACTTTTTTCCTCTCAAAGAAAGCTTCAAAGAACCCTCTTCTATGAAAACCCAGTTTCCTCGCTACACAAACCCCGTGCAAGATCTCTCGCTATGCAAACTTTGTTTCAGGTGTTTTTTCTATGCATTCATTGTTCACTTGTTTTTTTCTATTTAAAAACAATAAGTCTTATTTTGTCCATGCTATCATACCTTCTAAAAAATCCTTCCTCTCATTTAGTGAAATCCCTTAATGCTAAACAGAGTAAAACCTAACCCCCCTGTTTTGTTGTGTAAATTGTCCACCTAATTTTTTGGTACAGAATATAAAAAGGAAAAATTTGTCACTGATAAAGAAAAACATGTCTTTTAGGTTACAAATTAAAAATGATGAAGAAAGAAAAGATAAAATGAACCTTTTTGCTGAAATGGAAGAGATATGAGTGAGGAAGCCTTACAATTTTGTCTTTTTGGATATGAGGTCATCCCAGGTTTTTGTTTATGTCATAAAAATTGTGGAAAGAATGCAGTTGATGTTCGAGAAAGGTTTTCACGAGGGTGACAACACAAAACATTTCATGGGCACAATTTTTGTTTTGAATGGTGAACTGTCATATATAGCACTTGTGTAGCGAGTTCTCTCTACACAAATGTTGTAGACTCATATGATTAATAAAGACAACCTAAGGTGAAAGGAATATACATTTGGAGCTAAATAAAAGTTCCCAGTCACTTGCTTCCACCTGGATCTGCATGAATTACAACTAAATGGATTTTTCTATGCAAAGTTTCTATGCAAATGTTGTAGGTAGAACTTGTGCAACGGTAGCCCAAATTTGCTATGCATGTACTGTAAGAACAAAAAAAAATGACTGGGATGCAGTAAATATAGACCTCCAACAAGTTTTTTCTATCTAAAAATGCACAAGTTTCAAGAAAATCACTGCGCTACGCAAATTTTCTATGCAACTGCTATAGGTTACAATTACACAACATGCACTCTATGCAAATGACAGTTTTGCAGTCAACTTCAAGATCATTTCGTGAGAAACTGAATATTAGTTTGGAAAACCCATAGATGTTTTCTTCAATAATGAGCTCAATAAAAAAACCTCTCTCATTTTTTATACATGTCTCATAGTTTTAGATATTCAAGTGAATCTTTACGGTCCATTTTTCCAAATTTAACATTTAATGTTTTTATGTTTTAGTCATTATCTTTGGGCGCATATTCAAAGGAGATGTAGAAGAATTTTTGAAAACCAAAAGAGATTTTTTCTAGAATGAACCTAATAAAAAAAACCTCTTTCATGTTTTACACAAGTGTTATTATTTGGAAGATATGAAATGATCTTTAAGGCCTATTTTCCATAATTTTTCCAAGCCAGATTTGTTGACAAAGTTCTAGAATCCTTGAAATTCAACTTGATGGTCCTCCAAATCATCAAGGCACATACAAAATTGATGTGGATATTGAAGCTTGGATACTCTCCTATCAGATCCCATGATTTTCTCTTCATTTGGCACATTTTTAGTTGGCCAAAAATCAAACCCTAGATAGTAGAGTATGAGCAGACTTTTGGCAAAGATTCTTTCCTAAGCTATTGTAACAACTCTCTATTTTTGTCAAAGATGGATTTCGAACTCGTTAGGATAGAATATTGTATTTATCTATATATTATCACTTTGAAAGTGAAAATAGAGTAGGTTGGAATAAAGTATAGTAATTTTGATCCTTATTGTAATATTCTCTAAATATGAACGAAACACAAATGCAGAAGTCCTGAAAATTTTATGAAAAATATTTGAATGGTTGTGGTTTGAAGTCCGTACTCTTATATTTGTATGTACTTMTTATGTCCTTACTTTCATATTCATTTTATTCTGTTTAAATTGGATAATTAAAGGGTCTATAATTCATCTAATGGTTCTTTAGACTCAAGTGATTTAAACTTTGTTTCTCTTCTTAACTAGGTCAAAATTCATCTTTCATGGTGCTCTGATTCTATTATATGTTTCTTTTCCTCTTCCAGCCCACACAACCAAACTCAAAACTTAAATTTCATCACCTGATTTAGCCTTTTTTACTCTGGAAAGTTCTACATACCAGTCATTGCTTTTATTTCTTTTCATGGGTTGACTCCATTGCCCAATGGAATATACACTCGGCCCTTCCCAAATATTTGTAAACTTGGATTTTCACAAAATATCTAGCCATTGTACTGATTAGATAGACTTTAATTCTTGACTGAGCTATAAAGAGAGAGCCCTCTCTAGTTTGGACGGGCTATCTTCCAGCCCATAAGTTGGTTTGTGGTTACCTCTATGATTTTCCTCCACAACCTAGGCAATTTATAGAGTGATAATAGGTTCTATGAATCCTACCTTTAGCATGTGGTCTACTTCCTCCTTTATGTTTTATTTATGTCTTGGGTTCAATCTGTAAGGACTCTGTTTCACTGGTTTAACAATTGGTTTCAGTGGGATTTTCATCTCTCCTATCTCACCTACTATCCCTTTTATCTCTAAGAATGTAGTTGGGAATATGTATTGATATTCACATAGTAAATATACTATATTTTCTACAGTTTCCTCATTCTAGTAATCTCCTATATATGCAAACTTAGGGATTTCCTCTATCCCAATATTAACTTTTCGTGTCTTGATTGGTTGTGTTTATGTTGTGGATTCTAGCCCCGGGCCCTCTATTGTACGTTCCCTAAATGAGAAAAATAATGGTGCACCTCTTTTGTCACCTAAATGAGAAAAATAATGGTGCTTACAAGCCCAATTGGGTCAGCTAGGCAAGACAACAATAAAGAAAAGGGTTATAAAGCTAAAGCATAAAAGATAAGAAAATAATTAAACTAAGAATGATAAAAACAATTAAACTATAGTGCATAAGAACATAAGAACAAGGAACAAACAAGAATCATGCCATCAATGGAAAGGGTTGTATTAGTGGAAGGAAAACACCGAAGAGAAAGGGGGACTTTGGGTTCCCTCTTCCTCCAAGGGAGGGCCCTTGGACCCCCAAATATTGAGCTCTTCTTACAAATGAGGAACTAGAATGAAATGGTGAAGAGAATCCAAAGAACATTCATTGTAGAGGTGATATGAATGCCTAAGTGAAATGGTGCTAGCATACTCTTGATGATGAAAGAGGATCCTCCAAGAGAATATCAACAACATAACAATACAATTGAATTCCTTGAAAATGTAGTGCACCCATGGCTTCCTTTTATAGCATAATTTTGAGGCATTATTCAACCAGCTTTTAGTGTGAACAAGGGGCCATTTAGGGCACCCTTAGGTCTTTGACCAACCACCCAGCAGGATTCAGCCAATATTTGGGAGGCCAAGCAATATCATAAATGCTCCGTTTTGAGGGATGCATAGTTTTTTGCATCCACAGTCGCGCATCGTATGCATGTGCTCTTTTTCCTGCGTTTTTGAATGGTGCATGTGTGTGCACTCCCTATGTAGTCTTAGCGCATGTTGATTGTGTAGTTTTGGGCCTTTTGGAAATGTATTTTTGGTCCATGGGTGAACTAATAGCTGTTTGGAGATGCTGGATTCTCGTAACCATTTGCGGACGAAATTTTAGTGATAACAATGGGGATATTCATCATCCTAATCCTCCTGTGTCACATTGTCACATTCCAATAACTTGTGAACCATCATAGAGGCGTTGTTTGTGTTGCGTACATATATTACTTCCATTAATTCTTCTTCTATGGAGTTTTTCCTTTTAATTTCCTGTAGCACTGTACTTATTAGGGGGAACTCATTCTCAAAGGTAAATTTTACTTGGAATCTTTGAGTTATGTAATCCCATTCTGTTGTATCTTTGCGCATTTCCAGTTCTAGGTACCAGTTCTTTGGGATGGTGGTAAGGGTATGTATGAACCTGTTTGTCCATTCTTTCCTTGGTACTGAGTTCCATGATTTTTCACACTGCACAACATGATCTATTGGATTTCTTTCCCTAGTATACTTCTGCATCATGTCTCCCTAATCAATAGTGAATCTCATTTGTATTAGTTTCCTACACTGTTTCCAGTCTTCTACGTTTTCTTTGTTTATCTCCCACCATATAGATGGGGTAGCTTTCAATACAATGTCAAGTGCCAGTAGCTTTTTTTGTTCTTGTACACGTGCCTCAAATGTATGTACAAATGTTGTTATACCTGTCAACCCTTCATACTTATGGGGGTTGCATAATTCTATCCCAATCCAATGTATTGATTTAGTCATGCATGTGCATCACTGTGTTGAGACTTCATGCGTCCTCTTCTGCCAATTTTCCAGACCTGCCTCTAAATCTGATGTACATGAATTGATGCTTCTCCAACTTAACTCACCTTATGAAGTGGGGTTAACATAGTCGTCCATCCTCCCAGTCATGTTATACATGATGTCAATTTCATCTCCCTTCATTGGTTCTATGTACCTCCTTCCTTATTTTGGGTCTAATGGCGCAATAAATTTCAACTATCCTACTTCAAATATCATCTGTCTCCTTTTCATATTGATAATGGCTTGGTTATTGAAGACACGTTATAGTCCCATTAATGTTGGGTATGGTTTTTTTTCATACACAATCTTGATAACTTCAAAATCTGTGACACTGTGCACTCCATTTATATTCATAGGTATTCTTGTTAATATGCTAATAACACTAATACATATTGAAAAATTTCCGATGATTACTTGTGACGAAATTACCATTTTGTCGCAAAATTGAAGATAAAGAGTTGAATTTTTCAAATTTTTAATAAATCCAACCCATGTTTGTCACTCTTGAGATGAAACCAGTGGTACATCTTAATAGCGATGAACATGAAGATAAGGGACTCTCGTTGCTCTTGCAACAATCTTTGGTTATGGTCACAAGAACTTCAATACAATGATGACCGTTACACTGTTCAAACAATCACCCAACTATTTGAAAAAGTCAACATCGACTTGGTCAATATTCGTCGCTCTTGCAACAAAAAAAATATATAAATATTTTTCAAATTAGAGATGTTGCAACAATATTGCTATAACAACAATGGTTCAGAAAGGGTATTTTTGTGAGAAAGAATGTTGAAAAATATTAGAGGTGTGAAAAAAGTAAAGAGGGTGAAAAGGGTGATGGTAGATGTTATTTCCATTGCAAAAAATGTTGCACTACACGTCCTGTAAGAATTTTAATAAAAGCAACTAAAACAATTGTAGTAAATGTGGGCACATTGATGGGGGATCGAATGAATATCGTCCCATGGTAATTAGTTATATATTCATTATATGTTTTTATATTGTCAATTTTATATAAAATTATATATATATATATATATATATATATATATATATATATATATATATATATATATATATATATATATATATATATAATTTGAATATTCGTTATACACACTAATTTTTCATGATTTTTTGTAACTATAAAGTTAGAGTTTCCCTCTAACTTTTTGCATAATATTGCACCAAGTAATCGTAGAAATGATGTTGTACAAGTTGAGGAACATGATCAAGAAAATCAGGATCTCATGGAAGAATATGATAGGACAAATAAAGTTAATGATCCCATCGAAGAAGATGATGGGAGAAATCAAATGATTTGAAATTTGTTTCCTCGGCTGGATGAGGATGGGGACAATGCTGGTATTTATGATGAACCTTTATTAGAAAAGGAAAATAAACGACTTTATGAAGGCTCAAGAGAAAATATTCTCGCTGCTACATTTCTGCTAGTGAACTTAAAGGTTATGAATCATTTGTCGAACACTTGTATGACACAAATCCTAAGGTATGTAATATTTTTCATCTCATATACATAAATGTTGATTTTTTTTCTAACTTTTTTTTTATTGTTAATTAATGTGTAAAATAAGAATCCAATTTTTACAATCAATATTATTTACATTAACTAGTTATTTGTTATGTTGTATATTGTTAGGTGAATGTTTGTTACCATTGTCAAATATGTTGGCTCTCACATATTGATATTTTCATGTCATTATGAAAGACATTGGAATGGATTATCAAACTATAGATGCATGTCCTAATGATCATATTATATATTATGGAAAACATGCTTCGAAAACCGAATTCCCACAATGTATTATCAGTAGATATCAAACCGATCAAATAAAAAGCAGGGTTCCTTGAAATTTCTTCATCATATTCCCATAATTCCATGTTTGCAGTGATTGTTGAGGTGTGAAAGCATAGAAAAATTTATGGATTACCATGCACATAACAAAATTGGAGACGATGTTCTTCAATTGCTTGCCGATGGTTATGCATTTAGGGAAATTGAGGAAAAATGGGAATATTTCAAAGATGTACCTCATAATGTTAGGCTTTCATTGACAACTGATAGTGTTAATCCATTCAAAGATCTTAGGTCTATTTACTCAGTGTGGCCTATTTTTTTTATCAACAATAACATTCCTCCTTGGATGTCAATAAAGAGGGAGCACATAATGTTGACAATGATTGTTCTAGGTATTTGTTTACATTAATTTTTTGAATGTAACATTTTCATTTGTTTATTTTTTTGTATAATATCTTTTGTTTATTTATTTACAAATATATACATATCATGGCAGTAGTTATGTGTAATTTAAAACAATTAGGTAAGTACCAAGTTAAAGATATGAATATATATATAGAGCCTCTTATCAACGATCTACTAAAGTTATGGGATGGCATTACTATGTATGACATCTGTAAACCAATTGGGGAGAAGAAATTTAAATTCCGTGGAATACTTTTATGGACAATTCATGATGCCTGAGGACTAACACATTTTTGTGGTATGTAGCATTCTATTTCTCTTTAATACTATATAAATTTTTAAAGATATAGCATTGTATTTCTCTTTAATAATATATAATTTTTTAAAGATATCATGCATGTTTAATTTTTAAATAATCTTATTGTATAATTGACATTAATCCATCTGTTACAGGTCTTCAAACAAACGGTAAATTTGCATGTCCATTTTGTGGTCCTAAGATGAAGTATCGTCATTCAAAAAGTTTAGGAAAGGTGGTTTTTGATGAGTATAGGCTCCTCCTCCCTATGAGTATGGTGTTTTATCATTGAATTTATTTTACCATATTTGATAATTATTGTTCTGATTTCTTTTATGCTTCATGAAGGTATTAATAATGGGCTTCCACAAGGAATGAAATGTTATCCCACTCAATTCATGAGGTTTACCTACTATTAGGAGCTGCAAATAGCTCATTTGTTTGATATAATGCATATCGGGAAGAATGTGACAAAAACGTTATGGAGAACCATAGATGGTAGGAGGGATAAAGAATAAATCATCAAAATGTGTACCGACATTCAAGAATCCAATCATGCAATGCGAAGTGTTGTCCGATAAAATACCGATGGAGACCGAAATAACCTTCCATGGTTATTAATAGAGAAACAAAGCAATTATGTAAAAGAGGCCATTCAAAGAATTAAATTTCCCACAGGGTTTTCTTCAAACATAAATAATATCTTAACGAAGAAAAGTGAATTTGGTGTGGTAAAAACACATGTTTGGCATACCTTCATTAAGGTAATAATTTTGGTATACATATTTATATATTGGCCTTATACATCTTTTAAGACTTTTTTTTTTCTTCTTTGGTCGAAACAAATAACAATTCAATTTTTTTGTTACAGTATGTTATACCACTATCTCTTCCAAACTAATTTGACAACAACGTCAAAAAAGTTATATATGATATTGGAAAATACATGAGGTTAGTAGTTGTCATTTATATGCAAAATGTTCTTTCAATTTGTTGTTGTACTTAATGACATGTGTTTTACTTGTAATGTAATATATATTATGTTAGGTTGAAACATGTCATTTTATTGTGTCATGATCTCATGTATATGGCTTTCATTGAAAGAAATCCATGAAGATGATATAAAGTATTGGAAGAGAAACATTCCTCAGCTAATGTGTGAAATGAAAAAGTATATACCTCCAACAATTTTCAATGCACACGAACACTACCTCATACACCAAGTTGAGGAGATTGAAATGTGTGGACCTATACACACAAGGTCAATGTGGATGGTGGAGAGGTACTTGAAATCATTGAAGGCTTTGATTAGACAAAGAGCATGTCCTGAGGGTTCTATGGTGGATGGATCAATGGTATATCAATCGATGGTTTATATTAGCCAATATCTTTGTAAATTAACAGCGTCAACTATGCATGCAGTGGATCACATTTGGGATGCGATATCCATCAAAATATTTGAAGATCAGGAGCACATGTTAGGGAAAGGTAGAATGGAAAAAATGAGAGGTAATATATTAATAATTGTGGATATTTATATTAATACATATAAATTTTCATTTTTTGTTTATATGATCATATTCATTAATATATTAATATCTATTAATTCATCAATTATTAATATTTACCATGGTTATAACTAATATTTAATATTGGTGAATTATGATTTTTTTATCCAGTTTCTCAAGATTGGGATGCACTACATTTATACATTGAAAACAATCTTGACTTGATGAATGTATGGATTCAAATATGTAAACAACATCATGGCGGTAAGTTATCATGGCAATGACTATTTGAATTGGTTAGAGAATCTTGTCATAATGGAGATGTCAACGTTACACAAAAGGAAATTGATTTAGCATGTGGTTTGAAAGATGGACATGCAAGAAAATTCACCCATTTTATTTAGTTATTTTATATTATATTAATGTGACTACATGTGTATTGTCTTTTTCATATACTTTCCAAGTTATATAAATATGTTAATTTATTAATTGAAAATGTATCTTTTAAATATATGGCATATTGCAGTTGAAACACCACAAGGCTATGTGGTGCAATGGTCATAAATTTCGTATCAAATAGTTGGATGAAACTAGGAAACCTTATGATAGTGGGATAACTATAGTATTCCAGGTCACTAATGTTTCCTCTAGGAGTGATAAATATCCCTGAGAATCTGAAAATAAATACTATGGGTATTTGAATGATATACTTGAGTGTGACTTTAATTCCTTCAAATTAGTTTTGTTTGACATCAAATGGTATAGGTTATGAATGCATGAACGTGATGAGGAAACAAATTTTATTCAGCATGACAACGGATTTTCGATGATTAAAACAATGTTGTTTGAAAGAGGACATGATCACTATGTTTTTCCAAGCCAACGTGAACAAGTATTTTACTCAAATGTTCCAGGTGAGAGGGATTGGTCATTTGTTGTTAGATATGATCCAAGAGGAAGGCCAATTAAGTATAATCATGTATAGGAGGAAGATGATATTGAAGAATAATATGATTCACCAGATAATACAGAGTCAGAAGATCATGCAGGGTTGATAGACGAAGAAAATGAAGAATATCATGATCCAAGCATAAGATACAATGAAATTCTTGATGATGATGTCGATGAAAATATACTTGAAAATGGAATTGATGATGATGATGATATTGTCAATCCTTTCAACACCATTTCTGAATTGGATGATGATACATATGACGAGTTCAATGAATATGAAGATACAGAATAAGGATGATACAGATATTGAGTTGGATCAGGTACGTGACTATATACTTTAATTTGTATGAATTATTTTCTTAAAATAATTTACTTATTTCATGGGTCAATTACATGTTTTTAAGTTTTATGTGACATTGTTTATCCTATGTTACATGTTGTTTAATTATTATGTGAAACCTGAAAATAGTTTCCAATATACTAGAGAATGTGGTCAACTAAAAAATGTCATTTACAAACACATAATTTCATTTACCTTCATTAATTTTTTTTTTGGTAGTTTCTATGCATGAATCTTATTATGTTGCTTTCAAATTATTTTCTATTTTATAGATTGGGTATTGGGGAATTGAGAGTGATGTGATGGGGAGGGGAGGGGCCATATGAGCTTCCACCTTCATGTTCTTAGCCTTGTTCAATAGAGGATAAATTATTCTTGAAACCAAGAGAAGCTCATTCATCTTTATAACATCATGATTTTAAATGTCATCATTGTTGTCATAGTATTGCATCAATGAAGTTTTGATGAACATGTTTGTCATTTCTTGAACATCGTTTGAAATTTCTCAGATTAATGGCATGCATGTAACTCCCAACAATATACCCATCGTCATGGGAAAGGTTAGTGACCTATCACAAATATTAGGGACAACGTTGAACTTTTCACAAACTATTTTTGTATGCACTGAATATTGACATGGATAGACTATTCACATTCCTTGACGATATTCATAGTTATGATGAAAAATACATGCTTTCATTCATTTTTTAATCAACACCATAAAAATATGCCTGAAAATAAGATCTTATCTACCTGAAAATATGGAAATGATAAGATCCTTTCACAACTTCCAGGTTCTCTACCATGAATCTTAAGTGACAACACATTTCTATTGGAAGATTGGTTGTTGTCATTGATGTCAACCCTAGTCACGGGTTTTGGACCGCAGGATTGATAAAGGTATTTGGACATGAAGGGAAATGCACATGCATATACAACACACATGAATGGATAGTATACATCATGTTGTTTCCGGTGGTATGTGGCATGTCACATGGATCCTCATGTTTGAGGAGAAATGAATTTTTGAAGATGACAAAGTGAATTGAATAAGGAAGTACATGTAGACCCTGAAGATAAATAAAGAAAATAATTACAAAATAAGAAAGTGTCAGGTCGGCCCTAATATTAAAAGGAAGTGACATAAATGGTATAAATAAACATCATTATACATTCATTTGATAAAAGTCAAATTTCAGAGGAAATAAGAAGTAAAAGAAGGCCGTATTTCCAGGGAGGATGAAGTCTTTTGGTGATGTGTTCTAAGGTATGTTATTTTTAGGTCATATTACCATTTTTTCTATAACTTGTTTTCTAGAACGATTCATATGGTGAAATCACTATGGTATTGAGAAGATATATCAAGGTACCTCTGGTAAAACGTTCAACTCTTGATTCACTATAATTATGGAGATACATTCTATGGAAGATAGGGTTTGTGACCAGTCCTAAAGCTAGTCAATAAACAATTGTTCCGGGTAAAAAAGTCATAACTTCTTCATACAGAATCCAAATGAAGTGGGACCACTTCCATTGGAAAGAGTACAGACTATAGTTATTTTTGTGTGATTTTTAGAATCAGATGTTAAATATTGAGCACGGGGAATGTTGTACAAGTTGGGTCTTCTGAATAGACCAGAATTGAATAAAGTCTACCATTCTTTCTATAACCTCTTTTTGGGGAGGATTCAAGGAGTGAAAATTGGAGGAGTTTCAGAGAATACATTGAGTAATATTATCTATAGGATCAGAGTACTCCAAGAATTGAAGAATTGCAGAAATTGAAGAAGTCTCATAAAGCATTATCAGGTTCTATGTGATGATTGGTTGATGGTGATGATTTAATGTAAAGTTTTATTATCTCTCATATATTATTGGGTGGAAGGAAGGGGAAAGGATGGAGAGTTCAAATCTCTCTTGATATTGGAGTATTTTATCTTCCTCTTGGAGGTTTATCCCTCCCTTTACATTTGGAAGCTTTAGCTACCTTTGGAAGTCATTACTTCCCTTGAACAAAAACTATTGATTATTTCTCATATATTGTGCATGGTGTATTGGTGTAACTCTTATACTATTGTTCATTTCTCATTGGATATAATTGAATGGTTTAAGTATAAGTTGAAAAAAGTTTTTAAATGGTACTTGATATTGATTCACGCCCCTCTCAGTATCAATAATTGGTATTAGAGCAGGTTACCTTCAGTACAATTTAACCACTGGAAGGAAGATCCTATGCAGAAATGGAAGAAAGCATTCCAAATGGGATTCGACCATTTGATGGAAGGAATTTTGAATACTGAAAAAATAGAATGAAAACTTACTTGAAATCTCTTGGGGTAGATGTTTGGTTCTCAGTTGCTTCAGGATACAATGCTTTGAAGAAACCAAAGATTGCAGCTCAGAAGGAAGCAAAAAGGAACAACAAACTGGAAATAGATACCATCCTGGATGGATTGATAGATTTAGTGAAATCCAAGGTGGGATCATGTGCATTAGTAAAAGAGATTTGGGACAAGCTACAAGACCTTTATGCAAGGGAGGAAGATTATAACACATTATATTTCAAAGAATAAAATAGAGGTTAGTTCTTTTACTTTAATTGTGAAGGAGTAGGACATGTTGAATTTGAAGGTCCTCATCCAAGAATTGAAAGAGATGACAATGAAGAAGAAGAATATCATGAAGTAGAAATGATTCAACAAGAATATGAGAATCTTAAAAAATTGAAGCATGTTGAGATTGAAAATAGCAAGCTCAAAGACACGCATAGAAAACTAATAAGTGAATTGGGTAGTTATGAAAAGATAGTTGTAAGATTAAAGAAACAATTAGAAGACTTTCAGAAACTAAGAGAAGAAACCATTTCCTTGAAAACTCTACTTGAGGAAGCAATAAGAATATTAGAAGTAAAGAAGGTCCAAATGATAAAGAAAGAAGAAGATTGTGAGAAACTTGAACAAGAAGTTGTCTCATTGAGGAAGAGCTTAAGAAACTCTCCAGTGCTAAAAGAATTAACACATATTGGATGCATGGGTGAAACTTCATACAAAGAAGATGCAAATACCAACAAGAAGGTTGAAGAAAGAGCTACACAGATAGTTGATGAGAAGTGGACCAGGATACCAGAAAGAAGGAATGATTACAAAAGAGATGAATATCCAAGAAGACCTCCTACCTTTAGGAATCAAATAAGCTTCAATCAATATGAAGGAAACTATAGAAGAGTAGATCATGAACCCAGATGGACTACATCACAAATAAGGTCACTTACTCCTGGGTATCAAAATTTCTTTCTTGGTCATTGTTATACTTGCAAAAATTTTGTACATAAGGTAATTAATTGCATAATCAATGAAAGGAACAAATACACAAGAAACATGAATGGTGTAAACATAAGATATGGAAATAATCATGGATTTGTCAACAAAATTTATAATTCATTTTACCCGTTGATTGACAAAAATATTGTATGCTACAAATGCAATTATCTTGGTCACAAAGAGCGAGATTACAAATATATGAATGAATATGTCCCTATGCCAACCACGGTATGGATAAGGAAAGAGATTCCAAACAATGAAGATTGTTGAATAACATTGATCGCTGAAGAATGTAGAGAAGAAGATGAATGGTACATATACAGTGGATGTTCTTCACACATGACCGGGGATCAAGACAAATTCATCATCTTGAAGAGAAAGGGTGGCAATTTTGCATTTGGAGATGACTCATCTGCCAAAATATTTGGAGGTGTAGTAGAGCTTGGAAGAAAAAATGTAAAAGAAAAGAATGTTATATTGGTTGAAGAATTGAATCATAATCTACTCAGTGTTAGTAAAATGTGTGATCAAGGATACACTCTTACGTTTGATTCCCGAAAATGTAAAATCAGAGAAAATAACTCAGGAAGATTGGTTGCAACTGCAA
>ML779245.1:128957-210245 GCA_009831015.1 Picea engelmannii | reverse complement strand
AAAGTGAATTGAAGAAGGAAGTACATGTAGGCCCTGAAGATAAATAAAGAAAAGAATTACAAAATAAGAAAGTGTCAGGTCGGACCTAATGTTAAAAGGAAGTGACATAAATGGTATAAATAAACATCATTATACATTCATTTGATACAAGTCGAATTTCAGAGGAAATATGAAGTAAAAGAAGGCCGGATTTCAAGGGAGGATGAAGTCTTTTGGTGATGTGTTCTAAGGTATGTTATTTTCAGGTCATCTTACCATTTTTGCTATAACTTGTTTTCTCGAATGCTTTAGATGGTGAAATCGCTATGGTATTAAGAAGACATATCAAGGTACCTCTTGTAAAATGTTCAGCTCTTGATTCGCTATAATCATGGAGATACACTCTATGGAAGATAGGGTTTGTGACCAGTCCTGAAGCTAGTCAATAAACAACTGTTCAGGGTAAAACAGTCATAACTTATTGATAAAGAATCCAAATTAAGGGAGACCACTTCAATTGGAAAGAGTATAGATGTTAGTTTCTTTTATGTGAGTTTCAGAATCAGATGTTAAATATTGAGCGCGGGGCATGCTGTACAAGTTGGGTCTTCCTAATAGACCAGAATTGAATAAAGTCTACCATTATTTCTTTAACCTCTTTTTGGGGAGGATTCAAGGATTGAAAATTGGAGGAGTTTTAGAGAATACATTGAGTAATATTATCTATAGGATTAGAGTTCTCCAAGAATTGAAGAATTGTAGAAATTGAAGAAGTCTTAGGAAGCATTATCAGGTTCTATGTGATGATTGGTTGATGGTGATGATTTAATGTAAATTTTTATTATCTCTCATATATTCTTGGGTGGAAGGAAGGGAAAAGGATGGAGATTTAAAATATCTCTAAATATTAGAGGATTGTATCTTCCTCTTGGAGTTTTATCCCTCCCTTTACATTTGGAAGCTATAGCTACCTTTGGAATTCATTACTTCCCTTGAAAAAAAACTATTGATTATTTCTCATATATTGTCCATGGTGTATTGTGGTGTATTGGTGTAACTCTTATATTATGTTTCATTGCTCATTGGATATAATTGCATGGTTTAAGTATAAGTTGAAAAAGGTTTTTAAATTGTACTTGATACTGATTCACCCCCCTCTCAGTATCAACAATTTCATACCCTAAAATCTGGATTAAACTTTTCATTATCATTATCATCATCATCATCATCATCATCATCATCATCATTGTCATCACCATAATCATTTCCATCATCATCATCGTTGTCATCATTATTTTCATCATCATCGTCATCATTGTCATTATCATGATCATCATCATCGTCATTTTCATCACCATAATCGTTTTCATCATCATCATCGTTGTCCAATAAATATGGAACTAATATTAAGTGATGGATGATCTAGATAATTTGTTTTTCATACCAATAACCACATCCTTCTCATCGACCTTTTTATTACCTTTTTCATCTATTGGTTTGTCCTAGTTCTTGACCACTATATATGGTAGAAATTTATTTTATTTTGGATTTTGGTTAATTAGGATTTTTTTTATATGATACCTAGCCATTGTCAATGGTGGAAAAACATAGGATGTGCGTGTAATAACACTCAAATAGGATTATTGTTGGCATAGGGTCAGACCCAGGGTTCCACGCTACAACAATGCACCAACAAAACCGTAACTATCGGCCCTTTCGACAACACCTGTGAAGCAGATGAAGTCTCACCTGAGGTAGAGGCAGGGGTGGTTGCAGGACTCAGGTGTATGAAACCTTAGATGGGACATAGATCCATGATTATATCTCTTATGAAGCACTTAGCATCGATCATTCATCAATATTCAACCTTTATTATACTTCGCAAATAGAACATAGTTTTGTAACATCCACTTAGATCTAAGGTAATTTAGCACTTAGCAATAGTAAAATAGATTAGATACAGTAAATCAACACTAAGAATATTCATATATATTAGATCTACTATCCATAAACATCTAATGAAGCACAAAGCATAATTCGACCAGTCTAAATATATCAAAGCACTTAGCCAAAGTAGAGGTAAACACATCAAGTCAAAGAACAGAGCATAACACACAGATTTACGTGGTTCGCCGCCACCCTAGGGATACATCCACCAAATCTTGTTCTTTATTAGCTTCAGTCAACCCAGTTACAACACAGAGCTATCAAAATCCTACTCCACATAGGATAGTAGATCTGTGCGCACCTCGCCAAATCCTCCTTCCTCACGTAGATCTAGCATAGAGCCTCCTTACAATGTGTGTACTCAGCACTTACAACACTTTCACTCAGCTCTGCAAGTCAATCACATAGATCAATTATAGCACTAAGCCCTTGGATAATATTCTCTCTTACTTACATCACCTAGATATCTATTTATACATTACAAAAGTGGGCCTAAGCATGGGTAAACCCACGGGCCGACATCCCTTTCTAATTACATATTCCCCAAAACCCAAAACGGACCCAAAAAGGGGGTCTAGCTTCTGCAATCTCTACTTTGCTTTGTGCTTCATATTTGACAGGTTGTTGAAGTCCCAAAACTGGTCAAATATGACCAAGTGTTCCTCACAACTTGGTCAAGGACCAACAGGCCCCCAACACTCACCTATGACTCATCCTGAGTCACTCAGGTCTGATCATTTCTTCTTCAAATGCATCGATCTTAGATCAAGCTGCTACGACCTGCTATTGTGCCACAACCTCTTGCTTGGAGAACTCTTGGATGAGCGCATCATTCACCGACCCTTCTAGGAATTGTTGTGTTGAATTCACGACCTGCTCTATCTCTGTTCCTTGGCTCTCAATCTCTGTAAATAGCTAACATGCCTTATCCTGCACAGGTTGAAGTTGTTGAGTTACTTCTATTACCTTTCTCTGGATCGTATGGAGCTGTTGTTGGGTGGTGAGTTTCTCATGAGACCACTTTATTCTCTCTATGGGTGATAGGGCCTTCAACTACACCTGTATCATTTCGGCTTCATGCTTCACCTCCTAGAGCTGCGACTCCAATTTCTGAAATTTTGGATTTTCGGTTAGGTTCTGATATATATGCGCACTTCTACTACTTAATTGTTTGAATTCCTCAATGCATGCTTTAATCCTTTCTACTGTTCTCCAGGCAATCATTTATCGCTGGTTGCGCACTTCTTGTGGGGTACTTGGTATGGTCTAAAGCTCTAATTCCATGACTCTTTGTTGAAGTTGCCGAATAACTTCAACAAGCTTCATCACTTGGCATTCTATGGGGTCTTCTACCTTCTACTCTAAGCTGGTCACAGAGCGAAATGCTCTGTTGAATGCTTCTTCAATACTGATCTACTTTGCGAGTAGCTACTCTTTCTATTTTTGGATATTCGCTCTATCTTCTTCAAATTTTGTTTGGAGAGTGTCCTTCTCTTGTTACGCAGCTCGATGTTGTTCAATGATTTCCTCCTATGATTTCTTTAAGGCCTGGGTGGATTGTGTTGTTTCTTCCTGTTCTTTCTAAAGGAATACTTCAACAGTGTCAGCAATCTTGCGGAGTTAAACTGGTTCATCTCCCTCTTCTGTTGTTCCTTCTGGTAGGGGTGTAGTGGATATTGCGTGGCTAGACTGAAGTTCCTGTTGAACTCCTTGGAGCTTGATCTCAATTCTATTGTACATTGTCTCTTTCTTAGCTTCCTTCTTTTCTGCTATCTCTTATATATCTTCATTCATAGTTGCGATGAGGAAACTGAAGTCATCTAGAGTGAGCATGGTTTGCAACTTAGTTATGGGTGATTTCGATGTCTTCTGGGAGGAAGGTTCTAAAGGTGAACCCTTCCTCTTATTTATGATTTCTACTTTGTATTTTGGTCTTTGTTTTACTTCTTCTAAGTCTTCACCATCACCTCCTTGATCTGGTGTAATGGAATCCATCCTCACAGATAGGTTGTCTATATCCTGAACTTCCTCAGCCTTCTTCATCTTCTTTGTTTTCTTTGTCTTACTGGGCCTAGGTGTATTCTACGTAGTTTTTGGGTTGTTGATGTCAGACATTTTTGCGGGGTCTTCTGAAATAAGGAGGTTTGTCGACCATTCCTTCGTGATCTCCTCCAGGTCTTCTTCTGTCATCTTATAATAAGACTGAGGTTGTTCATTGTGCTCATCAGTGCGTGTTGTAATATATGTGAAATGGTGGTCCATGCTAAACTTCATCAAAGGTCAAAACCTGTGTAAAGTATTCAGGATCATGCGAGTCTCAGATTGGATGGCGAGCTTCAACTGGGTGTAGTAGGTATGGAAGATGGCATTGGATTTCCACTGCTTGTTGATATCATTCGAGTACCACAGTGTACTGAACTTCGTGATCAGTGGTTCAAAGGGGTTGATGTCTAGGAAGGTTGCACCTTCTGGTAGCTCCCATGAAACAAAAGCTATAAGTTTCAAGAGCCATCTAAAATGGAATTCATGCACCTGATCCTGGGCTTCTCTATAGTCAATATCTAGTTGATTCACCAGGTACTTCACCCAGTTCATCTGTAGTCCCTCTGCGCACTTCCCTACGAGGTCGACTACAAATCCTGATACTTGCATGGATCGATTCTTGCATACCAATTTCCCTGCTATCAGTTGATAGGCGAGGCACACTGTGCCACTTTCAATAGAAGCTACCTTATATCCTCATGCACCTTTCTCAACATCGCCATAAGATTCTTTGATATTCTAGGAAAGAGGGTGATCTATGGTCTTTCCTGGATAGTAATCATGGGGATCAGGGCCCTGCATGCTAAGCCCAATGACCTGATTGATCAGTGTTGGATCAACTATTATGCGATGGTTTAACCATAAGTATCCTCCATGGTAACTCACCAGCAACAAACTTACACAAGCATTCACCTCCTGGTGTTTGCCGAAGTGTGGTATCTTCATAACGTTGAGCAGAGTGGACTATGCGATGTTCATTGTCCATTGCTGAGGGATGATCTTTGAATTATTTCCCTTGGTTTTGGTTAGGTACTTATAAGGGGAAAGCATGCTATAAAATTTATGATCCCCCAAGTTGAAGTCACTAAAATTCAATGTTGCGATCATGTCATGATCTACGCGGACTCTGCATACCCCTTTTGGTAGGTACGTAGTGACTAGATTGTACTCAATGTCTCTAGGCACACTGTCTCTATTGATCACACCATGCAGAGGTGGTATGTAAGTAGGTAGGATGGATGGAACCAAATTCATGATGGCCATATCATCTTTATGTTTGGTTATTATTTATGCGTCGGCTCAGGATGTTCTGGCTCGAGTAGTTGACGGGGAGGCTTGCACTCCTCTCATCGATGATTCTTGTAAACCTGTAGAAAATACTCTCTCTGAAATGACTCTTTCGACTCTTAGGCTAGCGAGTACCTCTCTTATAGATTCTTCAGTTGCGCTAAATTCGTCTGACATATACACTCAGGATCAATATCTCAGGTTCTCAAAGTAATGTAGGTACTGTAATAGGGTAGAGAGTAAGAGTGGAGTAATCACTTTTCACAATTCATGTAGTCTGCGGACTCAAATGCTCAATTAGCAAAAGTGTCTTTTGTGCATGGCGCGATGGAATAAGTAAGTAACTCTGTAACAGATCATTTGTAACAGATATGGGGCTTCATTAACTCTTGTTCTATCTTTTATGGTGCAGTCTAATGGTCTGGTGATGAGCCATCAATGCTTTTTGATCCATTCGGAGCGGCAGTCGAACGGATATATCGGCCTCCAACGGCTATATTGCTTCACCATGGCGAAGTGACCAATGTGGTTGTTCTGATATCCCAACGATGCTCCAATTTTGCAAAGTTTATTTCTGAGAGGTTCCCTCTAGAACCCTCTATGGCTTGTCAATCTTATCTCTCTTTGTACTTAACTTCCTATCCTTCTTCCCCATGAGCTTTGTATCAGTAGTTCTCTTCCCGTTCTGATTCTTATTTTCCTTGGGCATAGTCACTTCGCACTGCTGAGGTTCTCTCCCAAGACTCAGGTTTACTACTTCATCTATATTTGATACAGATACTCCAATCTTCTATGAGTCTCCTAATGCTTTTGCATCTTTGACATATGGGCTTGTAGTGTCAAATAGCTTTGATTTGTTTTTCTGTCCCTCAATCAACTGCGCGATCCTTTTGGTCATGAAATATTTTAACTCTTGTCTCTGTTGTTCTAAAACCTTTTCTTCTTCCTTCTTCCTAGCTTGATCTCTTTCAATCCAAGGTTTTTTAAGTAACATAGTAAACGAGGCGCTATCCTTAATATATTTGATAATCTCAAAATCTTCCTCTATCAAAGTTCCATTGACATTTGTAGATATCCGAGTGAGCCTTCCACATAGGTTTACCAATTTCCCTCTGAATAACCCTATTCTACTTAGTGAAGGGATCATAGCAGGCCTTCCTATAGCTTCCCAAGTTCTCTCTGTCATAACATTCACCTGTGTTTCCTCATCCAGAACAAAATCAATATCAAAGTCTCCTATTCTTACCTTGATGCATTCTTTTTCATTAAAGACCTATGACAATCTAACATGTCGGTGGTCATTCAAGGTGTCTTTTATCTGTAGTAATATCTTTTCTGATTCTCTCTGGGGTTATACTATTTCTAGATCTTCCTTAGGGATTTTTCATTGAGATTCATTCTTTCGAGCTTAGCAATCATTCTAGGCAATCATTCTAGGGAATTCCTTAGCAAGATGTCTTGGTATTCTGCAACTGTAACATAGGTTTAATCCTCTCTTTCTCTTAAATGATCCCCAACTTCTTCTGTACTGCACACCAGGATGATGGTAGCTAGCCTGCAAAAAATTCTTTCTAGGATCCCGCATCAATTTGTTATTACAAACATTCTTTCTATGCATAGGTATAACATATCTATCAAATCTATTCATGTCAAACTTTCTTTCATCTATTAATGCGCTAGTTTTCAAGATAGGATAGAGTCTATCAAACATACCTAGATCCATGCTCTAGAAACAAAAATTTTCACTTATCTTACTTCTACAAAGAACAAAGCTTTCAAATCTAAAAACTTTGAACTATTATTACCTTTATTAGAGCACCGAGCTTACATATCTTACCTCTTTTCATCAGAAACTTCCACTTTTACTTTTCTTAGAGCACAAAGCATTCAAATCTCACTTCTTTTCTTCAGATATGGCCTTCTCTTTTCAGCACAGAGCTTCTCAGATCAAGTAAAATATTGCGCACTAGATCACAGATCCACGCATAGAGCTTCCACAATTTCAAGACAAATCTTTGCACAAAGCTTATTCTCCCTTAGTTCCTAGAAATCATAGTTTCAATCCTGGCAACAAAACCATTTTTTGGCATAGGGAAAGACCCAGGGTTCAACGTTACAACAATGCACCAACAAAACCCTAACTACCGACCCTTTCAAAAACACCTGTGAAGCAGATGAAGTCTCACCCGAGGTAGAGGCAGGGATGGTTGCAAGACTTAGGTGTCTACAACCTTAGCTGGGACACAGATCTATGATTATATCTCTTATGGATCACTTAGCATCGATCATTCATGAATATTCAACCCTTATTATACTTCACAGATAGCACAGAGCTTCATAGCATCCACTTAGATATAAGGTAGTTTAGCACTTAGAAACAGTAAAATAGATCAGATACAGTTAATCAACACTAAGCATCTTCATATATATTAGATCTACTATCCATACACATCTAATGAAGCACAAATCATAAGTAGATTAGTCTAAATATATCAAAGCACTTAGCCAAAGAAGAGGTAAACACATCAAGTCAAAGAACAGAGCATAGCAAACAGATTTATGTGGTTCACCCCCACCCTGGTGCTATCTCCACCAAATATTCTTCTTTATTAGCTTCATTCAACCTGGTTACAACACAGAGCTATCAAAATCCTACTCCACATAGGATAGGAGATGTGCGTGCACCTCGCCAAATCCTCCTTCCTCACGTAGATCTAGCACAGAGCCTCCTTACAATATGTGTACTCAACACTTACAACACTTGCACTCAGCTCTGCAAGTCAATCACATAGATCAATTCTAGCACTAAGCCCTTAGCTAATATTATCTCTTACTTACATCGCCTAGATATATTTTTATACATTACAAAAGTGGGCCTAAGCATGGGTAAACCCATGGGCCGACATCCCTTTCCCATTACATATTCCCCAAAACCCATAAAGGACCCCAAAAGGGGGTCTAGCTTCTGCAATTTCCACTTCTCTTTGTGCTTCGTCTTCGATAGGCTGTCAAAGTCCCAAAAATGCTCAAATATGACCAAGTGTTCCTCACAACTTGGTCAAGGGATGAAAGAAATGTAGATGTACTCATAAAGGGACTATAGTGGACTAGTGTATTTTTCATCTTTGCCATTGTCATTGTCACCATAATCAACGTTATCTTCATCGTTGTTGTCATCATCATAGTCATTGTCATCTTCATCGTAATCATCATTTTCATCATCATCATCATCATCATCATCGTCATCGTCATCGTTTTCATTATCATCATCATTTTCATCACCATAATTGTTTTCATCATCATTATCGACATCGTCGTCATCGCCATCGTCATCATTGTCATCATCATCATTGTCATCATCATCATCATCATCATCATCATCATCATCATCATCATCATCATCATCGTAATTTTCATCACCATAATCATTTTCATCATCATCGTCATCATCATCTCCATCATAATAATTGTCATCATCATTATGATGATGATCATCATCATCATTGTAATAACCATAATCATTGTCATCATCATCATCGTCGTTGTCGCCATCATCATCATGATTAGTGGTTGAAGTTTGAGGGTTATAGGGGTTAGGAACTATTGGTTATTTGGGATAGATGTTAAAGGATATATGTATTAAGGTTAATATTTATAAAGGTTAACAATTATAATTGTCGATTCTTTTTTGGTAGGCTACTAATGCTAAATTTCTTAAGGGTTATAGTGATTCAGGGTAAAAGGGTTAAATGATTAGGTATTAGAGAATTATACTAAACCATTAATTGTTATGAGTTATAATGGTAATTGTTATTATGTATTAGTTGTGGTCATTAAAATATTTAGGTGTTAAATATTATAGGGGTTAAGGAGTAGGAATTATAGGAGTTATGTTCATGTAGGTTATAAATATTAGGAGTTATTAGGGACTATACGAGATTACAATTACAATTAATAGAGAATAGGAGTAGGGTATAAAGATAGATGATAAAGGTTATAGTTTTAAACAATAGAGGTTATAGGTGTTATGGATGACATGGTTTATAGGGTTTAGTGGTTACATATGTTATGGAACATGAGTTAGGGGTTATAGGGATTATAAGTTATGAGGGTGAAGGGATATTATGATAATGGGTTAGGAATTTTAGCAATAAATGATTAAATATACTAATGTTAGATTTTTATAATGCTTACAAAGGTTAAGGATACAAGTAACAAGGTTTAGGGGTTATAAGGGATGTATAGTTTATACATTATAAATTTATAATTATTAAGGAAGAATTGAAGATATATAGGTTCATAATTGGTTTTATCATAATTAAATTTCATAACTTTTATAACCATAACCACTATCCCTCATAACTCTATATCCTTTAACCATGTTAGTCCCAACACCTAACTCTTATAACCATAACCATTATCCCGTATAACCCTTTATGTAACCCTTATTGTCATCATCATAATCAACATAGTCATGTTCCTCCTCCTCATCATCGTCATCGTTAACCCCTAATATAATATTAGATCCCTATAAAGTACTCTAACCCTTATGACCATGAATGTTCTAAAAGGATAATGGGTTATGTAATATTTTGGTTATATAAGGGTATAAATGGTAATTTTTTGTTCGTTGTCATACTATTTTTTTTATAATCTATTTTTTAATCTCACTGCTAAGCTAGATACCAAATTGGTGTATGAGACATTGAGATCCCCTTGTTTGTGGGAAAAGGGATACCCTTCGTACAACGATTTGACTTATAACATATACAAAGGTATACATACCCTACCCCCCTCTGAATTTGAGCATGTGACCTCCAAGGAGTAAACACATGTTCTTAATCGTCGGGCCCACTATATAATATATATTAATAATGGGCTTTTGATCTAATTATATTAAATATATAAAAAATAATAATAGATTATAATAATATATATTAAATATATAATATATTAATTAAATATAATAATATATTAGATATAATTAATATATATATATATATATATATATATATATTATGTATAATTAAAATATATAATAAGCCAAAACCCAAATAAAACCTAACATTTCAAATCTACACACGTGGAGACCATATTCGAGTCCCGCGAGAGGGAGGAGAGAACCCCCGATGCAATGGAGACCATATTTCAGCCCAAAAGAACTTACATTTCAAATATGCACATGTGGAGACCATATTTGAGCCCGAGAGGGAGGAGAGAAGCCCCGTCGCAGTGGATACCATATTGGAGCCCAATAGGGAGGAGATAGCCACTACAATGGAGACCATATTGGAGCTTGACAGGGAGGATAGACCCCCCATAGTGGAGACCATATTGAAGCTCAACAGGAAGGAGAGAATCCCCGTAGTGGAGACCATATTGGAGCCGAACAAGAAGGATGTAACCCCCACAATGGGGACCATATTGGAGCCAACATGAAGGAGATAACCCCCACAATGGAGATCATATTGCAGTCCGAAAGGGAGGAGATAATCCACATAGTGGAGACCATATTAGAGCCTGATAGGGAGGAGAGGACCCTCAACCATTTACCCACACGAATTGTGATATTCTAGCCCAACAAGGAGACAAGGAGGACCTACACCTTAGTGAAAGTAATAGAGGAGACCTGCCCACCCTTATAAGAGATAGAGACACTCAGGGGATCACTAACAATGGTGAAAAAATTAGTATGTTTCTTTAAGAAGTCTAAATGGGTTGTAGAGCACTCCCATTGACCATATTTGAATTGGGTTTTCAATTTAGGGGATGATATGGATGGATTTGAATTGGCTTTTTGTATATAAATTTCATTTTATGTAATGTTAACCTAAATAAATGTGTCTCAATTTGTTATCGAACCTATAAGCCCACTGATGATAGCACTAAACTGATAGCACTTAACCATATTGTCTCATTTGAACCACCAAAGTTGTATATACAGTAAGAACATGTCCTACACACTATACACAGAAGTCCCATAGCATATATATAGTTTCTTGTTCAAATGAAAAACTTAGTGCTATGCAAAATAAAAAAGGAAGAAGGAATCCTTTACTTGATTTTTGAATATTCTTGAATATTGGCCTTGCTACAAACAGGTGAAAGATGTACCAACAATTTCCCATATGTTAACAAAAGTGAATGGTTGATTGTTTTTTAGAAGGCTTGTTTACATGATTGACTCCTAAATTAATTAGTGTTTTTTTTTTGTTTCTCCTAGTTGTCCTTAGGATTGAGTCTTTGTCTAATGGCATCAGTTCTAGGGTCAGTTTATGGTCTATGACATAATTAAAATACTATGAAATCTATTTTTATTTTTTGAGAGATGCAAAAAATAAAAAACTAGGCCTGAAGATAAAACTAAATTTCCTACCATGGTGTTTACTAAGATCCGATCTATCACCGACAATCAAGTATAAAGTTGATCTTATCAGAAACCAACTAAGACAACCCAAAATATAGAAATTTTATGAATTTCCCCAATGGAGTCACCAATACTATTGTAAGGATTTTTCACTATTACTAACTAATGGATTCTCCGATGAGTGGGTTGATAGCTCACCATAGATAACTAATATAAAACTAAATTTATTTCCTATAAAGAATGGTTATGATGTGAAATGCAATGTTGATGAGAAAAAGGACATACCTTCTATTCATGGTTGAGGCTTGACCAAGTGAGCAATTTTGATCCAAAAGTCTTAATCCCTGATTTCATTTGTAGATATACACAGAATCAAACATGGGAAACCTTCCAACCTACTCCAATATATACACTTAAAGTAATTTCAAAAAATTAGATCTAAACTAATTTCAAGTTAAGTAATCCACCACCAACTCCTAGATCTTTACATAACAAACATGCATAATAGTAACACAAAGAATTGGCATGGAAAAAATGTAGATCTATATTAAAATAATTGTGTGTACAATACGCAAACCATACTTGATCTTTCTACAACACCTCCATCACTCAAATCTAGATCCCTCCATACTTTTCCACAAGGACACAACTTATCCTTAGCAAATGGATCTTGATCTATAACTATTGTTGCAATATCTAGAATAATATAGCATCACCACTCTGATGGCAAGACCTATCTAGAGAGCTATAAGGGCTCTCTCAAGAAGATAACCAAGGATCAAAGGATATTGGAAAGGCTCATCACAAATTTGACCAACAAAAGGTGAGAACCATAAATATAAATGTATCAATAATACCAAGAACCTCTCATTTATAGGCTTAGATATTATTCATAACATATGGAGAGAGAAATCATGGCCCTATAAGTGTGCAGCCTCAAAACAAATCTACTTGAGATTTGCACCTATGTGATTTTTTGGACCATTCTATATTGTGCATGTGGTGTACTCACTAACAACATGTGCACATGCAAATTTTGCACCATTTCAGCCAAGTGCATCAATATCTATGTGCTAGTTTCACTACTACAACTAGCACACACAAAGAAAACTATACTAGATTTGGTCCAAGCAATATGAAATCCTCTGATCTAGAAGAAGATGATGGCCATACTCAACTCTAATTAACTAAAGGAACAAAAATAAGTGTAACAAGCATTGTCATTGAAATAATTAATTTGCTTAGTGATTTGTTTCTACTGAAAAAAAGAGAGAGAAGTATGTCATTTTACTGAAATAACACGGGGCATTCCTCACACACAAAAAGCGGGCAGCACAAATTTTTTTACACTAGCTCAAGAGATGCATTTACTGAGAATTCTATTAAGCATAATATATTTATTCTCTTTTTTCATTTCTATGAAATTGTGGTATATACTAAACATTGTGAAACCATATTTACTAAAGTACTTCCATTATTTGTTTCGAGATCGATGGAACTTGATAATTTTCCTGGGCTAGAGGGGTTCTCACCCCACTTCTATAAGACATGTTGGCATATCATAAAAGATGACCTAAGGTGTATGTAGGAAGGATAGATCAGGTAGGTCAATTTGGAAGAGGAATGTGCATGGACGGTTAGTCCTAATCAATTATATGGGGCTAAGGAGAGAACACTTTGTAAGTTGGGCCTCTCTAAATCCTCTATTAAATTTGCAATCTGAGGTGAAAAATTTATGAAATATTCTTAAAGGGGAAGCTCCTCTCAAATGGCCATAAGGTGATGTTAGGCCCCAAGGAGAAAAAGGATGGGATCAATACTAAAATAGGTGATGAGGTGTAGCTACAACATCTTCATCTTATCCCTCCTCCCTGAATATTGCAAAAAATCTTGGGAGAGATGGTATACCAAAAGTTAACTTCTTCTACTAGTTGATGGTGGAGAAAAAACTTCTTACATATAAGAATCTAAGGAAAAGAATAATACAAGTCACAAGTTCCATCAATTATGTTTGTTGAAAACCCATTGTAGCATGTTCATCACGACCATATTGAATAATATCACCCTATGTGTTACACATTATTTTCATCATCCCTATGACCATTAATGAAATAAACCTATTTGTTTCCTTCAGAGGGGTCAGTGGCCTGAGTTCGTGAAGAATGAAGGGAGAAGAACTTTTCCTGAGAAAAGAAGATGCATTTTCCTTTGTAAAAACCCTATTAAAGAGGAAGTTTGTAGGCTGCATTATAGCTAGGGTGTGAGAATGCCTAATTCTCACATGATGCATCATAGCTAGTTCGCAAGGAGTTCACAGTCTGCTCTATAGGAAGGGTGCAAGAATGCTTACACGTGGGAAAAACAAGCATTTTCTCGAATCTTCTAGAAGGAGAAACTTTCACAGTGAGGTGGCATCTAAATTGTTTGGATCTTACTTGCTTTCATGATTTAGTGGGATCATCATAACCTCCTCACCTTATCGTCTTCAGCTTATAAAAGGAGAGGAGCTCTCATGAAGAAGGGATAAATTGCTTTTGGCTTGGGATTGTTATCTTGGTTAGAGTGGCTTTTAGATTTGCTTTGTCAAGATAGATTGCGAGTAACTATCAGATCCATGGTCTTAGAATCCTTGGAGAAAGAAGTGTGTGGGGAACGAAGGACAGTTGGAAGGGACCTTACGACATCAAGGCCATGGTTGTAATCTCTCTTTCACATTTAATATGATACAATAATATGATTCTTTCCTATAAAGCTTGTTGTGTTTTATTGTATGATTCCTTGATCAGATACATAGGTTTATATTGAGTTTATTCTATTACTATCACTTTGGTTGGTTGTGTTCTTTTCTAGTTTCATCATTGTATGAGCGTTGGAATGAAGCTAGGAGGGAGATGGAAAGATGAAGTGGTGTTTAAACGGTATGTCAACTATCCCTCTTTAGTTAGTAAATTCAATATCTAAAACTTAAGGAAAGTGTCATGTTCTGGTGTGTTTTGTTCTAGATGTAGGTGGATCTAGGGAGATCAGTTAGTGTCTTCACATACCGATCTATCCAAGTACACTATGTATTCAAAGCATCCTCAAGTCTAACATCCACAATATCCTTTGGAAAAGAAAGATCACATACAACTTGTTATAATCATATATTTCATAGGATCAGATGGTGATTGAAATTTCTTCCCTCTGTGATTTTACGTGGTAAATGATATTCCATTCTACAAATAATTTCCCAAAGGAGAGAAAATAGCCAAGGTCTGCACAGTTAAATTTCACCCTAGGTTAATGAAAATAAGAATTAGATTATAATATAAAGTATCAAAACAAAAATATTTTTCTTATGTGTCATTGACACATGTGTTTACCCAAATTCCTAAGATGACATGACAATTTGTCATGTAGCACTTAATCCTCATGGTCATCTTATCAATGTCATCCATCTTGTTCTAGATCTATGACCCTCATCCTTTTTCAGACCCCCCCGACCTTTCTACCTTTAACGACTAGGGGGGAGGGGTCTGAAAAGTTGTTTTCCCTCACCTCGGGCCCACCTAAGGTGGATCTGCCTCATTATTTCAGACCCCCACCTTTCAAATCCACTTAGCACCTACCCCCCCCCTCCGAAATATCCCTAAACCACTACCTAATACCACATACAACCCCCGCTAACACCTGTCCTCCACTAACCCTATCGCTCACCATTCCTGCATGTCTGTACCCTTCACCTCTCATATCTCCTCCTCCTCTCTCTCTACACACCACCTATCCTCTACACTCCCGATATCATCTCACCTCCCACATACTCTCCCCCTCTATCTACATCACACATGTTCACTTACTTCCATATGCTATCCAATTACATTATCTCATATGATCATTGACCATTATATGGCACGTAACGATCCCATCTCTAACAAGTATCCCTGCAACCATAAAATCCACATTTTTCCCTGTGTTGACGGGTGTAAGTGACACACCATCAAATGGAATGATAGATCCGGACCGTGGTTGTCTAACTAACCCAAGCCATTTGGTATGATCTATATCCTGACGGGTTTAATGGCTCCGTTAGCCAACTAGGGCCCTAAAAGAAAAGAAAAAACTATTCTAAAACTATAACTACAATACTATGTACATGAATTGAATTATTTACAAGTGTTAAAACAAAAACATAATAATGAATATGTTCTTGTGAACAGGGTATTTACAAATTGCAAGTTTTGGTGAATGTCTTGCGAAATCAATGTTTTTGCAATTGTTTATGAAGTAGATAAAGAAAGCACATATTTTTATATTTTCTCTTTAATAATTTAAAATCTAAGATCTCAAAAAGGATACTAATAAAACATAATTTGAAATAAGAACAAAATAAAAATCACAAACAATTTAAACTGTCTTATTTCATTAATAAATAAACTAATAACATAAATAGAATATGAATAAAACTAACCTGAGATTAGTCACATAAGGTGTCTATATCCCTGCGCAATTCAAACTTGCAGCTATCTTGCCTGTGAGAGAAACCTATAATAGGCTTGTGCTAACATCTCCAGAGTAAACTCAAGGTATTTTTGGAGCAATAATATAAGAGTAGAGAAATAAACATATAGATCCGGTGACCTTGTCATGATGAATACTTATAATAAAAGAAATTTAATATCAAACATTCATATAATACATCACTTAACATCAAGCATAAATCAATGATATTTAAGTGAAATAATTATCACTGATATAATATATGAACAACAAATTATAGATAGAATTTAAAGTGTCGAATAAAATTAAACATTATATGCTAATAAGACTAAAGATGTATAACATATTAATATTCTATAATATAAAAGGAACAACGTAATGGAACAATGCCACGCTGGTCTAAAGTCGAGACGTGAACAACTTGTACATACAGTCTTGGGAATTACATGTCCATAATGCATTCGAGAAAAAGATGCCACCATTAACAAGAGTGAACAGTATTTAAAGTAATCCAGGATCCAAATACTCATATCACACATGATAGAGTTGAATCTCCAAAAATCAAGTAATATTACAAAAATAGTGCATTGGAAGCCACTCATAGAAGAGTTGGTTTGTTCAAAAATTAAAGCAAGGTTTTATAAAACATAAAAAAAAAGAAACTACTGCACATTTGAGCGTATAATTGAAAGTTTTTTGCTCCAAGTAATCAACAACACAATATTCCATTTCTTGAGAATAGCAAACCAATTCAATATATTAGAAAAAAATAATTACTAATTATTCAAAAGAGACTTAGCTACAGAATCATAGATTTTGTAGCTAGTCTTATTTTTAGCAAATGAAATCAAAATTCAAATCTTCCTATTTCAACTTTGACAACAAAATCAAATGAAATCAAACAAAACATTTTACCATTAAAAAATAGCCAAAGAGGGATCAAATAGTTCAAAGTTTATAATTTCTTTGAAACTGGTCGTATTCTTAATGATTATATTTCCATCCCTCTTGATTCATTTATTCTCCCTCTCTGTATGTGCCTTGAGCTCAATATTCTCTTGTTTCAACATATTGTTTTTAGCAGTAAAGGTTCTCATTCGGGCCTGTAAGAGAGGAACATATGTATAGTAACACTCTACCCAATCGAGGAAACTCTCACAATGTATCGGGCGATGGTAAGAGGAAGTTGCATTAAACGGTATGTCAACTATCATCCCCCTTTAGTTAGTAAATTCAATATCTAAAACTTAAGGAAAGCGTCATGTTCTAGTGTGTTTTTTTCTAGATCTAGGTGGATCTAGGGAGATCAGTTAGTGTCCGCACCTACCGATCCATCCGATATTAAAATTGGTGACTTAGCGCAGACCTCCAGCCCTCAGGGCGAGATCCACTCAGGATCATTCTAAATCTGCCTTCCTGAGTCTAATTGACTCTTTGGTTTTCCCCACAGGGAATCCCTCACACACTCGACGGTGTATCCACAGGTCCTTATGAGTATGCCCCATGTGATCAGCCACAAAGCACCACTCAAGTCTCCCGACCTCAATAAGATCATGCCCTTCGCCGAACCAGGACTTCGGGTTTCACGATTCCGCGATCCCTGTTGTCAAGAGTTCCTATCTCTACAACCTCCAAAACCCAAAATGCCAAATTCTGATGCATTTAGAAAAGTTTGGCTTCCCAATAGACTTTTCACTTCATCGAGGTTTCGGACTTCGCGACTTCGTGAATCCGGATGCAAGGCTCCCAACCCTTCGACCCCCAAAACCCCGAAACGGTCAACAAGGTTTGACTCCACCTGTTTGACGAAGACATGCCACCTGTCCACTCAAATGCTTTCTATCTCTGACATGGAATCTCACCACCTGTCCCTCTTCCTAGCTTTCAAGACTTGAACAAGCCTCCAACTACCATCCCCCTAACATTTCGAAATCCTAAATTCCAAAATGCTTCACTTAATAATTCTTTTCACAATTTGGGAGTTAGAATGACCACGGATTTTGGCTTACACTCCGGACTTATGAACTCTGAATCCCCGAAATGATCTGATGGTTCACAAAAAATCATTATCAATGGTCCACATTGATTCCTGATACCAAAGTGATGGGTTCATCCACCCCTATACACCTTGCATCTTTTCTAGATCCTACGGTCCTCGCGACTTCGCGAGCTCTCCTCAGAGAATTTCAATCGCTCATTCCCTCCTTGACAGCTTCTGCAAAATGAACCAGTGTTCTCCCACTGGGACTTAACTTCTGCGAGATGTTTTCAATCTCAGTCTCCCTTTGAGTACTTTCAAAGGTGCTAACCCTTCTAATCTTTTACTTGCAAACTTGAGTCTCAAAAGGACTCCTGCACGCACTCCTTGCGACGATATTTCAAATACCTCTAAGTATTTGATTCTTTGACTATGTGCACCCTATGCAATAGCAGTCCCTTACCTTTCAACCTTAGTTGATAAGTTTAATGCCTCAACTATCCTGCACACACCTTGCATGGCTTTTGTGCTTCACCTTCACTTCTACTAGAATGAGAACAACGGTATCCCTCCTGAGATTTCTGAGATAAAACTTAGAACCTTCGTCAATGCACACCTTGTCGACGTTTCATTGCATTTCTTGCAGGAACTTCTCTCACTCAGGAAGAGAAAAAATTGAAACTCATTCTCTCTCTCTCTCTCTCTTAGACTTCATCCATTCAGCATGAAATCATACATTCAACAAAGTATTAAAGCAAATGCATAATAGAGAGAATAAACAACCATAACCATACCATTCACCATGTATAAATAGAAAACATCATAACACCATGAAATCTGATTCAAAGCTTCATATATTAATTCAAAGTTCCTATACATGGACTCTTCCTTTCAACTCTCTGCTACAACTCTCTTCTTCTATGCTATGTTAGTGATACAACTACTTCTATGATACAAAGATGAGGGTGTCTATATCTGTTTTCCCTCCTCCTCTCCTAAACTGTCTAATCTAATAATTCAAACCTACCTACTTTCATTAACTGGGCTTAAATTCCTTTTACATTGACAGATGAGAGAAAATCGGTCACGATCTATTTACAATAGCCACTTATAAATGTAAGTACACTTCTAGATACTACATTAATATCCGCTTCTTAATCTTTCAAAAATATTGAAAAATGTGAAAAATGTGTTGGCGCTTTTCCCAACTGGCTTCCGCATCGATGCTTGCTTGGCTGCTGACAGTGCTCCTACATCACAAATCCACCAATCAGTTTTTTGCGTCTCTGAGGCAACCTCGTTAAAAAATGAAACAGAGGAATTTGAGCATAGTTTTCTAATTTCAAGCTCGTTAAAAAAATGAAACCACTTCCAAGGATAGTTTTTTTCGTCTCTGTGGAAACCTTGTTAAAAAATGAAACAAAAGTCTGGGGATTGAACCTAGATTCACGAGCATAGTTCTTATTCCCATGTCAAGCTCGTTTAAAAATGAAACAGATTGTTCCCCCTCTCTATTCCAGTCAAGTCCCTCATCTAGTATTTGAAGCTTCATTTCATTCGCCTTTACAGTTGGTTGAAATGAAGCTTGGGGAGCATTTGGCTTCGGCCTCTGGACTTCATGCTAAAGTTAAACTACTAGATTCTTAAGATGGGGGCTAAGTACCAACCATCCCTATGTTATGGGTTGGGAAGTCATAAGCATAGTTTTCTATGGTTCAAGCTTGTGTAAAAATGAAACCACTTACCTCAAGCATAGTTTCCTCTAGTTCAAGCTTGCATAAAAATGAAACCAGGTCCAAGCATAGTTTTGTTTTGTTTTAAAGCTTGCGTAAAAATGAAAACAATCCCGAGCTTAGTGTTTGTTCTTTCTCATGCTCATAAATACATGAGAATAAGTTATCGAGCTTAATCTTTGTTCTTTATCATGCTCGTAAATCAATGAGAATGTAACCGAGTATACTTTTATCATTTTGTCGGACTCGTAAAGGTTATATGAAAAAGGAACCCCCTGGAGTTTTCTTTAAGCTCTTTTCAGACTCTTTAAACATGAAAAGATTGCCGAGCGACCTTGTTCTCTTCATGCTCATTAAATTATTTGAAGAAAACGTCTGTTGAGTGATAGTTTATCTATTTTTTGGTCTCATCATACTAATTTACGAAAAAGGAACTGAGAGAGTTCTCTTTAAGTGTTTTTCAGACTCTCTAAACATGAAAAACCCCTGATTTTTCTTTCTTTGGATTGGTTAAACAAACATCGAAAGGCCAATATGGGACTGAACCACTCCTTCTTAGGGTTTGTTAAACATACTCCAAGGGAATCATCCAAAGGATGAGATTACATTACAAGAATATGTTCTCCTCCTCAAGCTTGCGTAAAAATAAAGAGGTACTCGCCAGAAATGGTGGGGCAAAAAATTAGGAAAGAAATGTATCTAAAACTGTATTCTGTGGAAGATTCGCTTTTGAACATGACACCCTTTCACTTGCCTTGTGTCTGTGTTAGAAACTCCACTCGTCTCTTGGTCATACTCCTTTATAAGATTACAAATTGGTCTGTGATCCCTATTGTTGAGCCAGTATTTTCCAAGACAGTTGTCATGTCGTCAATATGTTCAAAAAGATGTCCAACCTGAAAATCCTTCTAATGTGTCCGCCATTTCTATAGTCTTTAAGCCTTCTATTTCGTCGTCCATCCCTGAGTCAGTCCTGAATCACTTGTTACTCTGACCTACATCAAATCTTGTTAATTTTTTCGTGTCATTGATGTGGGATACATTAAGGCCCTCCTGTGATGAGTCTTTTCCTGTCAACTTCAACTCATTATCCATGAACTATACTTAGAAACTAATTGGTACCTTGGAACATGCATGCCTCAATGACAGGTTTCCTTGCTTTCGACAGTGGGTTTTCATTATTGACCCCTAATCGAGAGATTCTGCCGAGTGTTCGACTTCAGCTCATTAATTCACATTCGTTGGATTGTAATAGTGTACCTTGGGAGTCATTGACATTAATGGTAATTTCCCTCATGCTTGTTAACGGTATACACTAATGAATGGTAATCAAGTGGGTTCTACCATGTTCGACTTCAGCACATGTATTCACATGGTTAGATTCATACTATAGAAAGGTGGAGATGAAGATCCTGGATCTATTCTAACAGATTCAGGTTGCATTGGAGTATGTTCAGTTTGTACTATTGCATAGATCCACATTGTATGTCTCATGGCTATGTTCAAATTTGAGTCTTTAACAGATAGACCGACAATGTATTTTTGGTGGCAATGTTCAGATTTGAGTCATAATGGCATGGATCCACAGTGTATGTTTGGTGGCCATGACCTGTCTTACTTGACATGGATCTTCCCATGTTGAAATTTATGCTTTGATTCATTTGTATTCTGAGTATGGGAATTCCTACCTCAGTGATGATATATTATTGTAATGTATTTCCTTGTTTGTTAGCAGGTTTCTGACCGACTGTTCTTTGTTCCCTACACACACTTGACACCGTATTTCAGATATCACTCTGTTCAAACTTCATACTTTGGAGGGATCTCTGTTACACATTATTTTCATCATCCCTATGACCATTAATGATGTAAACCTATCAATTTCCTTCAGAGGGGTCAATGGCCCGAGTTCCTGAAGAAAGAAGGGAGAAGAACTTTTCCTGAGAAAAGAAGTTGCGTTTTCCTTTGCAAAAACCCTATTAAAGAGAATGTTCACAGGTTGCATTACAGCTAGGGTGAGAGAATGCCTGAGTCTCATAGGATGCATCATATCTAGGTTGTGAGGAGTTCACAGTATTCTCCATAGGCAGTGTGCGAGAATGCTTACACGTGGGAAAAATGAGCATTTTCTCGAATCTTCTAGAAGGAGAAACTTCCATGGTGAGGTGGCATCCAAATGGTTTGGATCTTACTCTCTTTCATGATTTAGTGGGATCATCCTAACATCGTCACCTTATCCTCTTCAGCTTATAAAAGGAGAGGAGCTCTCATGAAGAAGGGCTAAGTTGTTTTTGGCTTGGGATTGTTAGCTTGGTTAGAGTGGCTTTGAGATTTGCTTTGTCAAGATAGATTTTGAGTAGCTATCAGATCCATGGTCTCATAATCCTTGGAGAAAGAAGTGTGTCAGGAATGAAGGACAGTTGGAAGGGAGCTTATGACATCAAGTCCATGGTTGTAATATATTTTTCACATTTAATGTGATACAGTAATATGATTCTTTCCTATAAGGCTTGTTGTGTTTTATTGTATGATTCCTTGATCACATACATAGGTTTATATTGAGTTTATGCTATTACTATCAATTTGGTTGGTTGCGTTCTTTTGCAGATTCATCATTATACGAGCGTTGGAACGGAGATAGGAGGGCGATTGAAAGAGGAAGTGGCGTTTAAATGGTATGTCAACTATCCCTCTTTAGTTAGTAAATTCAATATCTAAAACTTAAGGAAAGTGTCATGTTCTGCTACATTTTTTTCTAGATCTAGGTGGATCTAGGGAGATCAGTTAGTGTCTGCACCTACTGATCTATCCGATAACAAAATTGGTGACTCGACCGATCATTTTTTTTCATCTCTGAGGCAACCTCGTTAAAAAATTTAACATAGGTCTTTGAGCATAGTTTTCTAATTTCAATATCGTTAAAAAAATGAAACCACTTCTGAGGATAGGTTTTTTCGTCTTTGTGGAAACCTTGTTAAAAAATGAAACGAAGGTCTGGGGATTTAACCTGGATTCGTGAGCACAGTTCGTATTCCTGTGTCAAGCTCGTTTAAAAACAAAATAGATTGTTTCCCCTCTCTGTTCCAGTCAAGTCCCTCGTCTAGTATCTGAATCTTCATTTCATTCACCTTTGCAGTTGGGTGAAACGAAGCTTGGGGGGCGTTTGGCTTTGGCCTCCAGACTTCATGCTAAAGTTAAACTACTAGCTTCTTAAGCTGGGGGCTAAGTACCAACCATCCCTGTGTTATGGGGTGGGAAGTCGCAAGCATAGTTTTATATGGTTCAAGCTTGTGTAAAAATGAAACCACTTACCTCAAGCATAGTTTCCTTTGGTTCAAGCTTGCATAAAAATGAAACCAGGTCTAAGCATAGTTTTTTTTTTTTTTAAAGATCGTGTAAAAAAGAAAATAATCTCGAGCTTAGTCTTTGTTCTTACTCATGCTCGTAAATACATGAGAATAAGTTATCGAGCCTAATCTTTGTTCTTTCTCATGCTCGTAAATCAATGAGAATGCAACCAAGTATACTTTTATCACTTTCTCGGACTCGTAAAGGTTATACAAAAAAGGAACCCACTGGGGTTTCCTTTAAGCTCTTTTCAGACTCTTTAAACATGAAAGGATTGCCGAGTGACCTTGTTCTCTTCACGCTCATTAAATTATTTAAAAAAAATGCCTGCTGAGTGATAGTTTATCTATTTTTCGGTCTCATCATACTACTTTACAAAAAAGGAACTGAGAGAGTTCTCTTTAAGTGTTTTTCAGACTCTCTAAACATGAAAAACTTCTGATTTTTCTTTCTTTGGACTCGTTAAAGAAACATCAAAAGGCCCATATGGGACCGAACCACTCCTTCTTAGGGTTCGTTAAACATACTCTGAGGGACTCATCCTAAGGATGAGATTACATTACTAGCATATGTTTTCATCCTCAAGCTTGCGTAAAAATAAAGAGATACTCGTCAGAAATGGTGGGGGAAAAAATTAGGAAAGAAATGTATCTAAACATGACACCCTTTCACTTGCCTTGTGTCTATGTTGAAAAATCCACTCGTCTCTTGGTCATACTCCTTTACAATATTACAAATTGGTTTGTCATCCCTGTTGTTGAGTCAGTATTTTCCAAGACAGTTGTCGTGTCATCAATATGCTCAGAAAGATGTCCCACCTGAAAAGCCTTCTATTGTGTCGGCCATTTCAGCAATCTTTAAGCCTTCTATTGTGTCAACCATCCCTGAGTCAGTCCTGAATCACTTGTTACTCTGACCTACATCAAATCTTGTTACTTGTTTTGTGTCATTGATGTGGGATACATTAAGGCCCTCCTATGCCGAGTCTTTTCCTGACGAATTCAACTCATTATCTAGGAACTAGACTTAGAAACTCATTGGTACCTTGGAACTTGAATGCCTCAATGGCAGGTTTCCTTGCTTTTGACATTTGGTTTTCATTATTGACCCCTGATCGGGAGATTCAGCCAAGTGTTCGACTTCAGCTCATTAATTCAGATTTGTTGGATTGTATTAGTGTACCTTGGGAGTCATTGAAATTAATGGTGATTTCCCTCATGATTGTTAATGGTATACACTAATGACTGGTAATCAAGTGGTTTCTACCATGTTCGACTTCAACAATTGTATTCACAAGGTTATATTCGTACTATAGAATGGTGGAGATGAAGACCCTGGATCTTTTCTGACAGATTTAGGTTGCGTTGGAGTATATTTAGTTTGTACTGCTACATAGATCCACATTGTATGTCTCGTGGCCATGTTCAAATTTGAGTCTTTAACACATAGATCCACAATGTATTTTTGGTGGCTATGTTCATATTTGAGTCATAATGGCATGGATCCACAGTGTATGTTTGGTGGACATTACCTGTCTTACTTGACATGGATCTTTGCATGTTGGCATTTATGCTTTGATTCATTTGTATTATAAGTATGGGAATGCCTACCTCAGTGATGATATATTATTGTACTGTATTTCCTTGTTTGTTGGCAAGTTTCCGACTGACTGTTCTTTGTTCCCTACACACACTCGACAAAGTATTTCAGATATCACTATGTTCTAACTTCATACTTTGGGGGGATCTATGTTACACATTATTTTCATCATCCCTATGACCATTAATGATGTAAACCTATTTGTTTCCTTTAGAGGGGTCAGTGGCCTGAGTTCCTGAAGAAAGAAGGGAGAAGAACCTTTCCTAAGAAAAGAAGTTGCATTTTCCTTTATAAAAACTCTATTAAAGAGGATGTTCGCATGCTACATTATAGCTAGGGTGTGAGAATGCATGATTCTTATAGGATGTATCATAGCTAGGTCATGAGGAATTCACAGTCTTCTCTATAGGCAGGGTGCGATAATGCTTACACATGGGAAAAACGAGTGTTTTCTCGAATGTTCTAGAAGGAGAAACTTCCATGGTGAGGTGGTATCTGAATGGTCTGGATCTTACTCACTTTCATGATTTAATGGGATCATCCTAACCTCCTCACCTTATCCTCTTAAGCCTATAAAAGGAGAGGAGCTCTCATGAAGACGGGCTAAGTTATTTTTGGCTTGGGATTGTTAGCTTGGTTAGAGTGGCTTTGAGATTTTCTTTGTCAAGATAGATTGTGAGTAGCGATCAGATCCATGGTCTCAGAATCCTTGGAGAAAGAAGTGTGTGGGGAATGAAGGACATTTGGAAGGGATCTTATCACATCAAGTCCATGGTTGTAATATCTCTTTCACATTTAATATGATACAATAATATGATTCTTTCCAATAAAGCTTGTTGTGTTTTATTGTATGATTCATTGATCACATACATAGGTTTATATTGAGTTTATGCTATTACCATCACTTTGGTTGGTTGCATTCTTTTGGAGGTTCATCATTGTATGAGTGTTGGAATGGAGCTAGGAGGGCGATGGCAAGAGGAAGTGGCATTTAAATGGTATGTCAACTATCCCTCTTTAGTTAGTAAATTCAATATCTAAAACTTAAGGAAATCGTCATGTTCTGGTGTCTTTTGTTCTAGATCTAAGTGGATCTAGGGAGATTAGTTAGTGTCCGCACCTACCAATCTATTCGATAACAAAATTGGCAACTCCACCGATTAGTTTTTTGTGTCTCTGAGGCAACCTCGTTAAAAAATGAAATAGAGGTCTTTGAGCATAGTTTTCTAATTTCAAGCTCATTAAAAAAAAGAAACAACTTCCGAGGATAGTTTTTTTCGTCTCTGTGGAAACCTCGTTAAAAAATGAAACAAAGGTTTGGGGATTGAACCTAGATTCATGAGCATAGTTCTTATTCCTATGTCAAGATCACTTAAAAATGAAACAGATTGTTCCCCCTCCCTGCTTGAGTCAAGTACCTCGTCTAGTATTTGAAGCTTCAGTTCATTCGCCTTTGCAGTTGGGTGAAACGAATCTTGGGGGGCATTTCGCTTCGGTCTCCAGACTTCATGTTGAAGTTAAAATGCTAGCTTCTTAAGCTGGGGAATAAGTACCAACCATCCCTGTGGTATGGGTTGCGAAGTCACAAGCATAGTTTTCTGTGGTTCAAGCTTGTGTAAAAATGAAATGACTTACCTCAAGCATAGTTTCCTCTAGTTCAAGCTTGCATAAAAATGAAACCAGGTCCAAGCATAGTTTTGTTTTGTTTTAAAGCTTGCGTAAAAATGAAAAAAATCCTGATCTTAGTCTTTGTTCTTTTTCATGCTCATAAATACACGAGAATAAGTTATCGAGTTTAGTATTTTTTCTTTCTCATGCTCGTAAATCGATGTGAATGTAATCGAGTATACTTTTATCACTTTCTTGGACTCATAAATGTTATATGAAAAAGGAACCCTCTGGAGTTTTCTTTAGGCTATTTTCAGACTCTTTAAACATGAAAAGATTGCCAAGTGACCTTGTTCTCTTCATGCTCATTAAAGTATTTGACGAAAACATTTGTTGAGCGACAGTTTATCTATTTTTTGGTCTCATCATACTACTTTACGAAAAAGGAACTGAGAGAGTTCTCTTTAAGATTTTTTCAGACTCTCTAAACATGAAAACCCCTGATTTTTCTTTCTTTGGACTCATTGAACAAACATCAAAAGGCCCACATGGGACCGAATCACTCCTTCTTAGGGTTCGTTAAACATACTCCAAGGGACTCATCTGAAGGATGAGCTTACATTACAAGCATATGTTATCCTCCTCAAGCTTGCATAAAAATAAAGAGGTACTCACCAGAAATGGTGGGGGAAAAAATTAGGAAAGAAATGTATCTAAACCTATATTCTGTGGAAGAGTCGCTTTTGAACATGACACCCTTTCACTCGCCTTGTGTCTATGTTGGAAAATATGCTCATCTCTTGGTCATACTCCTTTATAAGATTACAAATTTGTCTGTGATCCCTGTTGTTGAGTCAGTATTTTCCAAGACAATTGTCGTGTCATCAATATGTTCAAAAAGATGTCCAACCTGAAAAGCCTTCTATTGCGTCGGCCATTTCTGCAGTCTTTAAGCCTTCTATTGCATCAGCCATCCCTGAGTCAGTTCTGAATCACTTGTTACTCTGACCTACATCAAATCTTGTTACTTATTTCGTGTCAATGATGTGGGATACATTAAGGCCCTCCTATGACGAGTCTTTTCCTGTCGAATCCAACTCATTATCTAGGAACTAGACTTAGAAACTAATTGGTACCTTGGAACTTGCATGCCTCAATGGAAGGTTTCCTCTCTTTCGACATTGGGTTTTCATTATTGACCCCCGATCGAGAGATTCCGTCAAGTGTTCGACTTTAGCTCATTAATTCATATTCGTTGGATTGTACTAGTGTACCTTGGGATTCATTGACATTAATGGTGATTTCCCTCATGCTTGTTAACGATATACACTAATGATCAGTAATCAAGTGGTTTCTACCATGTTTGACTTCAACACATGTATTCACATGGTTAGATTCATACTATAGAATGGTGGAGGTGAAGACCCTGGATCTTTTTTGATAGATTCAGGTTGTGTTGGAGTATATTCAGTTTGTACTTTTGCATAGATCCACATTGTATGTCTCCTATCTATGCTCAAATTTGAGTCTTTAACACATAGATCCACAGTGTATTTTTGGTGGCTATGTTCATATTTGAGTCATAATGGCATGGATCCACAGTGTATGTTTGGTGGCCATGACCTGTCTTACTTGACATGGATCTTTGCATGTCGACATTTATGCTTTGATTCATTTGTATTCTGAGTATGGGAATGCCTACCTCAGTGATGATATATTATTGTACTGTATTTCCTTGTTTGTTGGTAGGTTTCTGACCGACTGTTCTTTGTTCCCTACACACACTCGACAAAGTATTTCCGCTATCACTCTGTTCTAACTTCATTCTTTGGGGGGATCTCTATTACACATTATTTTCATCATCCCTATGACCATTAATGATGTAAGCCTATCTGTTTCCTTTAGAGGGGTCAGTGGCCTGAGTTCCTAAAGAAAGAAGGGAGAAGAACTTTTCCTGTGAAAAGAAGTTGCATTTTCCTTTGTAAAAACCCTATTAAAGAGGATGTTCACAGGCTTCATTATAGCTAGGGTGAGATAATGCCTGATTCTTGTAGGACACATCATAGCTAGGTCACGAGGAGTTCATATTTTTCTCTATAGGCAGGGTGTGAGAATTCTTACACATGGGAAAAACAACGTTTTCTCGAATCTTCTAGAAGGAGAAACTTCCATGGTGAGGTGGCATCTGAATGGTTTGGATCTTACTTGCTTTCATGATTTAATGGGATCATCCTAACCTCCTCACCATATCCTCTTCAACTTATAAAAGGAGAGAAGCTCTCATGAATAACGGCTAAGTTGTTTTTGGCTTGGGATTGTTAGCTTGGTTAGAGTGGCTTTGAGATTTGCTTTGTCAAGATAGATTGTGAGTAGCTATCAGATCTGTTGAAACAATTCTTAAATTTTTTATCCCTAAGTCCTAAAATTTCCTTTTTCGGGTTTCGGCTTTTCATAAAACACAAGCTTCGTTATCATTCCTAACACATTGTACCGATTTCCTGAAGAACTTAATTATTTAAATAATAAAAAACTAAAACACAAGTTTCATTATAAGAATCCCAACGCATTTTCTATAAAATTATTTTAATCATGAAAACTTTAAATCAAATGGAGTTAAGATTAACTTTAAAGAGTTTTCGGGATTCGGGGTTTGTTGAAAACATATTTTTCAATACAAATTGAATCGTGAAATCCTGGTCCCCGATTTCCCGAAACAAAGAGAGTTAGTTGAAATGCTAATTAATCAATTTTATAACACAAAAATTTAAGGATTAAGTTAATCATTTCATGATTTTGAGATTCGAGGTTCAGTGATAACACATCTCTTGTCAAAACGATCCCTGAAATCCCGAATCATGAAATCCCGACCCATAATTTGTGTTAAACCGAACTAACTCTATTTTTTCCTTAACCTTGATTAGTTAGTTAATTAAGATAGAGTTAAGTCTTAATTAACATGTCACTATTTCGCGATTTCGGAGATTGGATCTCATCGATCACATACTTCTCGACAACACAATCCCCGAAATCCCGAAAAATAAAGTATTCAGTCTTAATCCATGATCAACACAAATTAACCTTTTTCCAAAGCATGATTAATGATAATCATTTTTAAGGTTTCATTCATGTTTCGGTTTCCAATTGAGTAAAATGTTCTGAGTTTTCTTTAAAATCCAAAGGCACCAAAATACGGCCATTTAAATAATGAATAACTGGTGATACGTGGTACTAATGTGTATCTTAGTAAAATATCTTCTGCATTAAATGCCTTGAATTCTTGTCAGCTGCATCAATCCCGTCATTGTTAAATGAATTAAAAGAGCATTTGAATGTCTGTGTTTTCATTTTATCAAGTGCAAGAAACACTCAACAGAGCTCATTCATTCCTTTTCTGTGACAGGTTTTCCATTTAACATAAAGTCATGGCACCGAAAAAGGCACCGAAGAAGAGTGAAGATACATAGGAAGGAGATATCATCTCCAACACCATGCCACATGCTATAGACTCCATTAAAAATTGGACTCAAATATCTAAATTTCTGGAATGTGAATTCAAGAATGCTCATCCTGATTCTGAGAATCACTATGGGACATAGCAGAATCAGAGCTTCATAAGATTGTCATGCACCCTCGACTCGTGGCATACAATGATATGATCAATTGGGCCCTGGAAAAGGTTGATATCCCGACGAGGAGAATCTTAAACGATCAAGGAGTCATCGTCGACTCATTCAGACCAGAACACATACAAGTAATGTATAAACTCTCCCAAAATCCTAAACATACTTTTAATGCCGAGTTTTTAGAAGAATTTCAGAGGAAAGAATGCACCGAGGTAGATCGGACTTATCCTGATATAATTAGAGAATGGTGGAGATGTCCATCAAAATTTAGAGCCGATACCCATGGGGTTTATGCTACAACATCCTTGAATGAATACATGGTCTATGTAGCCATTATGCTGTGTAGAGTTTTTGAGAGAAAAGATTCCTACCATTTTCATGCAGATTGGATGCCCTTTTTAGAAGAAGCTTCAGAAGGGTATGCTTTTAACTGGAGTAAGATTTTGTCGGATAACTTGACACAAGAAATCTCAAACTACAGAGTTGCAAAATTAAAGGGACAACCAACGACATTTTACATGTCAGCATACATTATGGATGCAATCTGCTATGTGACTCATTTTCCCTTAATGAATTGGAGTTGGAACATAACCTTTCCAGAACCCGTTCATGAATATCATTCTACCCTTTGGGAAGAAAATGCTAAGGACGTATTTTATGAAATTTTTCATTTTGTTATAATTCCAATGCATAAAATATTTTTTGGATGCAAACCCCCTCGTATTTCTGATACAGTCACAGAAAATCTTAAGGCAATAGCCGACTGGTTTATTGACGAGAATGTTTCCTACATTAGGGTTTATGGTTGTTCTATTCCCCCTCATGCACTCCCTAAATTCCTACCGGACAGATTGGTGTGTAGAGAGGTAGCCCACTAGATAGTAAAAGGTGACATTAGATTAGAGCTAAAGGCAGCTCAGAAGAAGTCATGGCCAACTTTCCCTGTACATATCAGGAAATTTTCATTACTAAATCTAGGCCATTCTAAAGTAGAGGCTGAATCACTAGAAGAAGTAAAATTGGTAGATGTTGAACACAGAAAGCATGACCCCTATCAATTAGTAAGAAAACATTTGATGCATTGTAATTTAAAATCCTATGAGCACGAAACATCTGTTTATGATGACGTAATCAAGGAGGTTAAATCCTATGAAGAGGTATTGAACAGAGTACAGGCCCTACCACCTGATTCACAGTTTGGTTTCGTGTCATTCTAGAGCCATAGACGAAGCTGTTTACCTAAAATTTTACAGGGCGAAGCTACAACCTCACCTCCAGAGAAGGAAGGGCCTCCCTGATGCAGGAGCATCTCTCCACGTCAGCCAGCTAGCCAACCAGCCACGTCGAGCGCACGCATTCAATGTTGAAGAGAGGTGTAGCCCTCATCTTTTATTTTGAATTGAATGTAATTTAATTTCTTAGTATGTTGATCCATAGAGCCGTTCCTTTGCACAGGCTATATATAAGATAGGACTTTAATGTTTGTAAGGCTGAGATCTAGATCCAGATGCTGGACTAGACGACCCATTCAATGTAATTGAATAGGGTAAGTAGGTTGGAGGGAAGAGCTCAAAGAGCCCCCTCATGTAAAAAGATCAATTGTATCTCTTTGATAGTTAGTGAGGTGGATAGAATAGAGGAGTGAGTGTGTAGAGCAGAAGGGAGAAGAGCTGAGACCTTGTTACAGGTTGTGCTCAGGAACACCTTGTATAAACAGGCATTTGCTATTTTAATATAAACAGAAGCAGTTTTTCCTGCATGTATTTCTGTGTTATGTGGATGTCTGTGAGTGTTCTTTATGTATGTTGTAGATGCATGCTATAGGTGTACATTTGTAGGAGGGTGTCTAATTTTAGGTGAAGGTCTTTGAGGCTTCATACCAGGAGGGTGTGACAGAACGCTACGAGTTTTGATAGTCGTGCGCAGAGGTTGCACTTATGAATTCTGTGGGTTCAGACAAAGACGTGTTGTGACACAAGAAATGGAATCAACAACTCAGGAGGAACACCTCAAGGTTGCTGAAAACCTTGGAGGCAAGGTTGTGTTGGAGAGACACAGTTGCAGACAGAAGCTCTGAGGAGTTCTGTGAAGCTTTTCCAGGTGGGAATTGAGCATATGCACAGTGGGACATTGAGAAGAACTCTGCTGTGAGTTCAGAAGAATCAGAATCACCGAGGATTCTGTGAAGCTCTGCCAAGTGGGTATTGAGCAGGTGAAAGGAGTGCACAGAGGACATAACTGTTGGATGTTCTGGGAGAAGATACTCTGCCAGGTGGGCATTGAGTTGGTGTGCAGACAGGCACTGAAGAGAAGAGAACTCTTTGAGTTCTGGTATTTGGAGGAAGAGTCCACTGAGGGATCTTCACAGGGTTGTTGAACACCTTGCAGACTCAGCAAGAGGTTGCTTGAGGCAGAGGATAGCCAGGAGGGCATCAATATTTCTCCATCTGCAGGAGAAGAAAGAAGGATAAAATCCCTTAGGGGTCTGAGTGTTCGAGAATCTCAGGAGAGACAACACTGTGTGTGTGTGTGTGTGAAGACTCTACAGAGGAGCAGGAGTTGAATAATCCTTCAAGGATTCGAAAGGAGCAAAGCTCAGGAGGAACAACGTCATGGAGAATGCAGGCAAAGCTCAAAGTGTGAGGAGTTCACAGAGGAAAAAGAGGACAAAGGTTGAGGCCTTTGAGAACTTGGAATTCTTCCAAGTGAAGGAAGAAAGCATAGCAGCTCGGGAGGAGCAGCATCAGCCATTGGATCAGCCAAAGAAATCTAGACCATTGAAGATTTCACGTCCAGAGAGCATCAAGAGAAGTGCACAGAAGGGGGAGATCGTGAGCCATTGGATCTCATTCGGAAATCTCGTCAGTCGTCGGATCGGACAGGAGGTGCACAGGGTTTAACCCTTCTCACGCTAGGTAAAAGTCCCGACAGGTATCGGGATATCAATCATCGGTATATCGAGAGTCTCGAAGATAAGAGATCGGGAATTTCCATGGGAAAAGTCCCGGGAACGATCTGGACCATCTGTTAGTGGAGACATGTGGCAGAGATTGAGCACCCATCGACATTTTGGCGCATCGGGGTTTGACGTTTTGCGGATCCTAAGAGCAAGACTTCCGGAGCATCAGAGGTCGCGAAATCGCGACAGGCGATCAGGACCATCCATCTAGAGGGGACGCGTGGCAATGAGTGAAGCCTTCGAGAAAGGTCCCAATAGGAGAGCCACATCGTGAAATCGGGAGTCGAGATATCGAGAATATCGTAGACAAAGTGTTTATGCATTTCGGCATTGCAATGTACAAAACCCAGATACGAGAGATAAGACTGCGGTCACGGGGGATAATGGTCATATGGACCAAGGGCTTATCCAGGAGGGCTAACGCGTAGAGTGTCGTATCGACAAATCGACAGATCAGGAGATTGTGGGGATAGAGGTTCGTGACATCGAGGATCGTGAAACGATGAATCCCGATAAGGAGATAAGACTGTGGTCTTACGAGGACTAGTCATATGGACTAGGGGGCATAGCCAGGAGGGGCTAAGGCCAGAAGGGATTTCATTGGTGAATCAGAGTTCGGGAGTTCGAGAGGACATGAACTATTGACATCAGAAAAGAAGAAACTCTGAAACCTGAAATTACATTGAGAGAGTTCACGGTTAAGTGCAGAAGAGCCATGTGGGAAAATTAAGGACTTGTGGATCAGGTTTTCATCAGAGATTCCAGCAGGGAATCGAATGAGCTAATTCGGCTCAAAAGGGGAATTTGAATGATCCTGTGAGCAGGAGTGTGACAAGGTGGTGGTCGTGCGTGGTATCAGAGCAGGACTTTGTTTGTATATTTCAAGCAGAGGGAGAAGGCAAGGGAAGCCAGCGGAAGAAAGCACTCTGATACACACATCAATTGGTATCAGAGCTTGATTCTTGCTGGTATATTTCAGGCAAGAGAAGCAAGGGATAAAGTGCACTCTTATACACATCAATTGGTATCAGAGTGGGAACTTCACTTGTATATTTCAGGTGAAGTGAGAAGGTGAAGAAAGAAAGAGTGTTGGAGACTCTGTAAGGATTTGTTTGCAGGTAGGCAACAGTCCATAATTAGTCAGGAGGACTATAGGATGAAGCTGGGAACACTCTTAGTGCAGAGTGACAGCAACAGGTTTTCTAGGAGAGCAGATAGGGATAGCTCCGTGACTACTGAAGGCCATAGGCATGCTGGGAGGAAGAACAAGGAAGAAAAGCTTGCAGAAATGGATAAAGAGCTCGCTGAAATAAGGGAAGACATAGAAAATCTTGAACTGTGGATGCGGCAGGATAAGAGGTCGAGATGGGTATATGAATGGCCCATGAGGAAGGAAAAAGAAAAATGACCAGTCAAGGAGTTGATGATAAGAAGGCAGCGTAGGCTGTTAAGAGGGTGGTTTAGGTATGCTGAAAACCTCAATGGACTAGAAGAAGAGATGGTTCAGGTGTGTGAACCAGAGACCAGGAGAGGTCTCACTGATGAAGAGAATGAATTGGGATCAACTAAATATCTCAAGAACTACCATGAGGGAAGAAAGAAAATTCTAGTTATCCAGGTGGGCAACGAGTTGAGATCACTGCGGGATATCAAAGACTGTCATGAGTACAGCCAAGGAATTTCACATTGCTAGGTGGGAAATAAAATGAGGTCGCTGCGGGATCTCATAGACTACAAAGAGGGCAGCGAAGGGTTTCCATTTTTCCAGGTGGGCAAAGGAACAGAGATGGAATCAGTTGATTCCATGGACTATCAGGAGGGTAGTGGGAGCATCTCAAATCGCCAGGTGGGTAGAGATGAGCATTCGAGACTATCTGAAAGTATCATGGACTCAGAGGTGAGTTCAATTCAACAAGGAATGCTGATGAAGATGGGATCAATTGATATCATAGTCTGCCAGGAGGGCAGTAGAGACATCCCATATTGTCAGATGGGCACGGACGAACATATGAGACTATCTGAGAATCTCATAAACTCAGAGGTGAGTTTGGATTAGCGGGTGCAGCTGAAAAAGGAGGAGGATCTGAGGGATCTTCTGATGATTGGGTGAATCGAGATATTCCTACCACTTTCCCAAGGAGAGGCAAAAATCTATGTTGCATATGCAGCAACAACAAGATGACAGTTAATTGAGACTGTCAAGGGAGAAGGATTGGAGAAGATATCTGAGGCTTCCCAAACATGAGAGGAAAATGAGCATTCTGAGGAATGGCTCAACATATTCAACCAAGAAGTTGAGGAAGTTGTAGCACTGAAGCTGACAACAGAAGAAGTAGGAGAGGGTGATGAGCATTTTGAGGAATGGCTCAGTATTTTCAGCCAGGAGACTGAAAAGACTGCAACATGGGAGTTTGCAGCAGCAGAAGAAGAAGAAGCAGACAACGTTAGTTTGGATGATCTGTATGAACAGATAGAATCCCTGGAGGAGAGGGTGAAAGTGCAGAGCGTTCACATCCAACAGGTGAAGTTGGAAGCTGATGAAGAAGAAATCATGGGAGATCATGATGATCTACCCAATTGCAAAAAAAAATTGCAGCAGGGGAGACTGCAAAACCAGGACCAGCCATTGGAGTAGCTGGATGAAGTGATTGAGGAGATCAGAAAGATGATGTTGAGGTCAGCAGAAACTGCCAGCAAGGAAAGGCTGGGCAGAAAAGAAGCAGCAACAACACAACAACAAAAGAAACTGCAAGGAAATGAAGCAGATGAACAGCTCCAGAGAATGATTTGGGATGCAGGAGGATTTCACCATCAGAGATGGGAAGCTCATGAGCAGGAGCTCATGAATTTTGCAGCTAAGGAGTATGATGCAGGAGCATCTCTCCACGTCATCCAGCCAGCCAGCCAGCCACATCGAGCGCACACATTCAATGCTGAAGAGAGGCGTAGCCCTCATCTTTTATTTTGAATTGAATGTAATTTAATTGCTTAGGCTGTTGAGCCATAGAGCCGTGCCTTTGCACAGGCTGTAGATAAGATAGGCCTTTAATGTTTGTAAGGCTGAGATCTAGAACCAGATGTTGGACTAGGCAGCCCATTCAATGTAATTGAATAGGGTAGGTAGGTTGGAGGGAAGAGCTTGAAGAGCCCCCTCATGTAAAAAGATCAATTGTATCTCTTTTATAGTTAGTGAGGTGGATAGAATAGAGGAGTGAGTGTGTAGAGAGAAGAAGGGAGAAGAATCGAGAACTTGTTACAGGTCGTGCTCAGGAACACCTTGTATAAACAGGCATTTTCTATTTTAATATAAAGAGAAGCAATTTTTCCTGCATGTATTTCTATGTTATGTGGATGTCTGTGAGTCTTCTTTATGTATGTTGTAGATGTATGATGTAGGTGTGCATTTGCAGGAGGGTGTCTGATTTCAGGTGAAGGTCTTTGAGGCTTCATACCAGGAGGGTGTGACAGAACGTTATGGGTTCTGATAGATGTGCACAGAGGTTGCACTTCTGAATTCTTCGGGTTCAGACAAAGACGTGTTGCGGCAGAAGAACTGGAATCAACAACTCAGGAGGAAGACCTCAAGGTTGCTGAACACCTTGGAGGCAAGGTTGTGTAGGAGAGAAACAGTTGCAGACAGAAGCTCTGAGGAGTTCTGTGAAACTCTTCCAGGTGGGCATTGAGCATATGCACAGTGGGACATTGAGAAGAACTCTGCAGTGAGTTCATAAGAATCAGAATCACTGAGGATTCTGTGAAGATCTTCCAAGTTGGCATTGAGCAGGTGCAAGGAGTGCACAGAGGACATAACTGTTGGATGTTCTGGGAGAAGATACTCTACCAGGTGGGCATTAAGTAGGTGTGCAGACAGGCACTGAAGAGAAGAGAACTCTTTGAGTTCTAGTATTTGGAGGAAGAGTCCACTGAGGGATCTTCACAGGGTTGTTGAACACCCTGCAGACTCAGCAAGAGGTTGCTTGAGGCAGAGGATGGCTAGGAGGGCATCCATATTTCTACATCTGCAGGAGAAGAAAGAAGGATAAAATACCTTAGGGGTCTGAGTGTTTGAGAATCTCAGGAGAGACAACACTGTGTGTGCGTGAAGACTCTGCAGAGGATCAGGAGTTGAAGAATCCTTCAAGGATTCGAAAGGAGCAAATCTCAGGAGGAAAAACGTCATGGAGAATGAAGGTGAAGCTCAAAGTGTGAGGAGTTCATAGAGGAAAAAGAGGACAAAGGTTGAGGCCTTTGAGAACTTGGAATTATTCCAAGTGCAGGAAGAAAGCGCAACAGCTTGAGAGGAGCAACATCAGCCGTTGGATCGGCTGAAGAAATCTGGACCGTTGAAGATTTCACGTCTAGAGAGCATCAGGAGAAGTGCACAGAAGGGGGAGATCGTGAGCCATTGGATCTCATTCGGAAATCCAGTCAGTCGTCGGATCAGACAGGAGGTGCACGGGGTTTAACCCTTCTCACACCAGGTAAAAGTCCCGACAAGTATCGGGATATCGGTCATTGGCATATCGGGAGTCTTGAAGACAGGAGATTGGGAATCTCCATGGGAAAAGTCCCAGGAACGATCTAGACCATCTGTTAGTGGAGACACATGGAGGAGATTGGTGCCCATCGGCATTTTGGCGCATCGGGGTTCGACGTTTCGTGGATCCTGAGAGAAAGACTTCCGGAGCATCAGAAGTTGCGAAATCGTGAGAGGCGATCAGGACCGTCCATATAGAGGGGATGTGTGGTAGCGAGCGAAGCCTTCGGGAAAGGTCCCGATAGGAGAGCCACATCGAGAAATCAGGAGTCAGGATATCGGGAATCCCGTAGACAAATTGTTTATGCATTTCAGCATTGCAATTTCCGAAACCCTGATACGAGAGATAAAACTGCGGTCACGGGGGATAGTGGTCATATGGGCCAAGGGCTTAGCTAGGAGGGCTAATGTGTAAAGTGTCGTATCGACAAATTGACAGATCGAGAGATTGCGGGAATAGAGGTTTGTGACATCGAGGATCGCGAAACCCCGAATCCCGATAAGGAGATAAGACTGTGGTCTTACGAGGACTAGTCATATGGACTAGGGGGCATAGCCAGGAGGGGCTAAGGCTGGAAGGGAGCGCATCGATGAATTAGAGTTCGGGAGTTCGAGAGGACAGGAACTCTCGACATCAGAAAAGAAGAAACTCCGAAACCCGAAATTACATTGAGAGAGTTCACGGTTAAGTGCAGAAGAGCTTTGTGGGAAAATTAAGGACCTGTGGATCAAGTTTTCATCAGAGATTCTAGCAGGGAATCAAATGAGCTAATTCGGCTCAAAAGGGGAATTTGAACGATCCTGTGAGCAGGATTGCAATGAGGTGGTGGTCGTGTTCTACTGCATTACTCCCCCAGGCTTTGAAACAAATATATAGGACAAAGAAAATACTAAAGGAAAGATGAAGGATACTGAAATACCTTCACAAGACACAAAAATTTCCCAGACAAAAGAATCAGAGGCAGGGAAGGGAAAGGAGCTAGAAACATCCCCAGAAATCCGTAAGGATGTTCCAAAAAAGATAGGAGGAACAACGTCGATAGAACTTGGAAGTCCCATTAATTCCTTGACTCCATTGCAATCCACTTATAGAAACCCCCACAAGGGAGTTCTGTATGTCAGTGATCTGGAGCCAATTTCTAGGGATGAGATTCCTTCATTAGATTATTTTTTTCAGTAAAAAGAGAAGGGCAATCTTGAAACAGGAAATCCATCCAAGAGGAGATGGGATGGTTAAGAAGCATAGGGTCATTATAGATGGAAAGAAACTTAAAGATGGATAATTTGCTATAGAGATAGCAGGCACGATGGGAGCTATAGCATCGACAAATTTATATTCTGTGGGCAATTTGACAACTATGCTGGAACAAAAGGTCTAAACAATAGCTCAGCTACAAGATAAATTGAAAGAAACCGAAATAAATATTAGTTGGGGAATAAAAAAGGGTCTAGAACAAGCTAGATTAAAAGATATTTAAGAGATTCAGAAAATGAAAACAAGCTTAGAGGAAGCAAATCAGACAATATAGGTTACTCAGGCACAGGTCATAAAGCAAGAAGAAGTAAATAAACAATTATGAAATGAAATTAGCACTATTTCAAATCAAGTGGTAGCTTGAAATATTCTAGGCTCAGGTATTGGGAATACATTTGAAGATAGAAGAGGAACAACAGAAAGTGTTTTTAAATCTGGAAGTTATCCAGAATTACTTTCAAGAAACAAATAAATCTTTGGAGAATGTTCTCCAGAAAGAAAGAGAAGTGAAAGCGGCCAGAACGAATTTCCAAAAAGTAGTAGCCCTTTCAACAAAGGAAGAGCTCGAAAAGATTCATAAACTATCCATTTTAGAACAAGTTAAAGGAGATGTAATACTCAAAGTGTGGGAAGCAGACCTGGCCAAAAATAAAAGAATAACCAGAGATGTCAATGATGATTGCCAAGGAATTTTTGACCTTTTAGAAAAGACTTCATTGAATATTGGAAAAAATTACTGTCCTGGATTATTAGAAGAGATCAACATTGTCAAGCACCAACTAAGGTTCAAGGAGGATTTGGAGGAAATGAAGGTAGAGATCCCAAAAATTAAGGTAATCAATATCTCTGAAATCGACAAATGGATAGTGATACCGAACTTAAAGTTGCAAACTATTAAGTTCACAGGGAAGATAATAGAAGATCGTTTGCCCGAATTACAGAAAATATTCTTCATATTTGAGGCAAAAGAGATACCAGACGCTCCCAGAGTTTTGGTGAAGTTTTTAGGAAAATGTATTCACTGTCTTGAGGCAGAAGAAGGAAGTTCGTCAACACAAACATAAAATTAATCTTTTGAATATTTTCATCATTAGAATAATAGAGCAGTTAGAAAATAAATGTAAACGATTTGACATTGTTCATCCATGTAACCGCAGTCTTAGGAAGTTGGTTAATCACCAACGGGAAAATATTTGATGATCATGTATAAATATATTTTCAAAAGACTGAGAAAAGGATTTTTTTGGTTTTTTGAGAGAGCCGATTGTATTAAAGTTTTCCAATCCAGTGTGATATATGTTACATACGAGATTCTGAATCCTGCCAACTTGTAGCTATGTGTTCTTTAACCTTGTTTACCATATTTTTCTATGTTTCTCTTTCAATGTCTTTCTAATGAATGATCAATTTGAAGTTTATTTTATACATCTTTTATAATTTTGATTGATTTGGTTATCAAATTATTTACATCTTTTCCTCTGAAATTTCTATTAGTAATTTTAAGACCTGTAGATCATTTGAAACATGATATTTAACACTTCATTAGAAATCTTGTTTTCTTCTTTATTTCCTGTTACAATATGAGATTCTTTTGTTATTAAAGCCTCATATTTTTCAGTAATATTTCTTTGTTATTTTACGATTCTCAAATTGTTACGAGTCCAGGAAACGACCTCAATTGTATTTATGTTATTATTTTGAATTTCAAAACTATTTTTCTTATTCTTATCTCTTAAAAACTGACGTAACAATTTATCGAATTCTTTCACAACTAAATAAAATCTTACTCTCCATGACTGTCCCAAATAGCATACAACCCAACATAGAACCTGGTCTTCAAGATCAAACCATTATTGTTTTAAACCTATTTAATACTATTCTACAAACAACAACCAATCAAGCTGAATTAGAATGTTCATGGGTTGCTATTGAGAGAGATATCAACATCCAAGAACAACGAGAAGCTAGATAGAGACAATTGAGAAACTGATTATGCTTTACACTTCTTTTTGATTCTTATCCTTTAATTATATTTACATTTACGGATGCCTTGATGGTATACTTTACAGCCTTAAAGTATAAACTCAGGAATAGCAAGATCCATGGTCTCATAATCCTTGGAGAAATAAGTATGTGGGGAATGAAGGATAGTTGGAAGGGTCCTTACGACATCAAAGCCATGGTTGTAATATCTCTTTCACATTTAATATGATACAATAATATGATTCTTTCCTATAAAGCTTGTTGTGTTTTATTTTATGATTCCTTGATCACATACATAGGTTTATATTGAGTTTATGCTATTACTATCACTTTGGTTGGTTGCATTCTTTTACAGGTTCATCATTGTATGAGCGTTGGAACGGAGCTAGGAGGGTGATGTCAAGAGGAAGTGGCGTTTAAATAGTATGTCAACTATCTCTCTTTAGTTAGTAAATTCAATATCTAAAAATTAAGGAAAGCATCATGTTCTGGTGTGTTTTGTTCTAGATATAGGTGGATCCAGGGAGATCAGTTAGTGTCCGCACCTACTTATCTATCCGATAACAAAATTGGTGACTCCACCTATCAGTTTTTTGCATCTATGAGGCAACCTCGTTAAAAAATGAAATAGAGGTATTTGAGCATAGTTTTCTAATTTCAAGCTCGTTAAAAAAATGAAACCACTTCCGAGGATAGATTTTTTCGTCGTTGTGACAACCTTGTTAAAAAATGAAACAAAGGTCTGGGGATTGAACCTGGATTCACGAGCATAGTTCTTATTCTTGTGTCAAGATCGTTTAAAAATGAAACAGATTGTTTCCCCTCTCTGTTCGATTCAAGTCCCTTGTCTAGTATTTGAAGCTTCATTTCATTTGCCTTTGCAATTGGGTGAAATGAAACTTGGGGGGCATTTAGCTTCGATCTCTAGACTTCATGCTGAAGTTAAACTGCTAGCTTCTTAAGCTCGGGGCTAAGTACCAACCATCCCTATTTTATGGGTTGGGAAGTCGTAAGCATAGTTTTCTATGGTTCAAGCTTGTGTAAAAATGAAACCACTTACCTCAAGCATAGTTTCCTCTGGATCAATCTTGAATAAAAATGAAACCAGGTCCAAGCATAGTTTTGTTTTGTTTTAAAGGTTTTGTAAAAATGAAAACAATCATGAGCTTAGTCTTTGTTCTTTCTCATGCTCGTAAATACATGAGAATAAGTTACCGATCTTAGTCTTTGTTCTTTATCGTGCTCGTAAATCAATGAGAATGTAACCAAATATACTTTTATCACTTTCTCGAACGCATAAAGGTTATATGAAAAAGGAACCCCCTAGAGTTTCCTTTAAGCTCTTTTCAGACTTTTTAAACATGAAAATATTGTCGAGCGTCCTTGTTCTCTTCACGCTCATTAAAGTATTTGTAGAAAATGTCTGTTGAGGGATAGTTCATTTATTTTTCTATCTCATCATACTACTTTATGAAAAAGGAACTGAGAGAGTTCTATTTAAGTGTTTTTCAGACTCTCTAAACATGAAAAACCCTTGATTTTTCTTTCTTTGGACTCGTTAAACAAACATTGAAAGGCCCATATGGGACCGAACCACTCCTTCTTAGGGTTCATTAAACATACTCTTAGGGAATCATCCAATGGATGAGATTACATTACAAGCATATGTTATCCTCCTCATGCTTGCGTAAATATAAAGAGGTACTCGCCAGAAATGGTGGGGGAAAAAATTAGGAAATAAATGTATCTAAACCTGTATTCTGTGGAAGAGTCTCTTTTGAACATGACACCCTTTCACTCGTCGTGTGTCTATGTTGGAAAATCCGCTCATCTCTTGGTCATACTCCTTTATAAGCTTACAAATTGGCCTGTGATCCCTGCTGTTGAGTTGGTATTTTCCAAGACAGTTGTCGTGTCATCAATATGTTCAAAAAGATGTCCAACCTGAAAAGCCTTCTATTGCGTCGGCCATTTCTGTAGTCTTTAAGCCTTTTATTGTGTCGACCATCCCTAAGTCAGTCCTGAATCACTTGTTACTCTGACCTACATCAAATCTTGTTACTTGTTTTGTGTCATTGATGTGGGATACATTAAGGCCCTCCTGTGACGAGTCTTTTCTTGTTGACTTCAACTCATTATCCAGGAACTAGACTTAGAAACTAATTGGTACCTTGGAACTTGCATGCCTCAATGGCAGGTTTCGCTTTCGACAGTGGGTTTTCAATATTGAGCCCTGATCGGGAGATTCTGCTGAGTGTTCGACTTCATCTCATTAATTCACATTCATTGGATTGTACTAGTGTACCTTGGGAGTCATTGACATTAATGGTGATTTCCCTCGTGCTTGTTAATGGTATACACTAATGACCGGTAATCAAGTGGTTTTTACCATGTTCAACTTCAACACATGTATTCACATGGTTAGATTTGTACTATAGAATGGTGGAGATGAAGACCCTGGATATTTTTTGACAGATTCAGGCTGTGTTGGAGTATATTCAATTTGTACTGTTGCATAGATCCACATTGTATGACTCATGGCTATGTTCAAAATTGAGTCTTTAACACATAGATCCACAGTGTATTTTTGGTGGCTATGTTCATATTTGAGTCATAATGGCATGGATCCACAGTGTATGTTTGGTGGCCATAACCTGTCTTACTTGAAATGGATCTTCGCATGTAGGCATTTATGCTTTGATTCATTTGTATTCTGAGTATGGGAATTCCTACCTCAGTGATGATATATTATTGTATTGTATTTCCTTGTTTGTTGGTAGGTTTCCGACTGACTGTTCTTTGTTCCCTACACACACTCGACAAAGTATTTTAGCTATCACTCTGTTCTAACTTCATACTTTGGGGGGATCTCTGTTACAAATTATTTTCATCATCCCTATGACCATTAATGATGTAAACCTATCTATTTCCTTCAGAGGGGCCAGTTTCGTTCCTGAAGAAAGAACTAAGAAGAACTTTTCCTGAGAAAAGAAGTTGCATTTTCCTTTGTAAAAACCCTATTAAAGAGGATGTTCACAGGATGCATTATAGCTAGGGTGTGAGAATGCCTGATTCTCACAGGATGCATCATAGCTAGGTCGCAAGGAGTTCGTAGTCTTCTCTATAGGCAGGGTGCGAGAATGATTACACGTGGGAAAAATGAGCATTTTCTCGAATGTTCTAGAAGGAGAAACTTCCATGGTGAGGTGGCGTCTGAATGGTTTGGATCTTACTCAATTTCATGATTTAGTGGGATCATCCTAAGCTCCTCACCTTATCCTCTTTAGCTTATAAAAGGAGAGGAGCTCTCATGAAGAAGGGCTAAGTTGCTTTTAGCTTGGGATTGTTAGCTTGGTTAGAGTGGGTTTGAGATTTGCTTTGTCAAGATAGATTGTGAGTAGCTATCAAATCCATGGTCTCAGAATCCTTGGAGAACAAAGTGTGTTTGGAATGAAGGACAGTTGGAGGGGACCTTATGACATCAAGGCCATGGTTGTAATCTCTCTTTCACATTTAATATGATACAGTAATATGATTCTTTCCTATAAAGCTTGTTGTGTTTTATTGTATGCTTCCTTGATCACATACATAGGTTTATATTGAGTTTATGCTATTACAATCACTCTGGTTGGTTGCGTTCTTTTGCAGGCTCATCATTGTAGGAGTGTTGGAAAGGATCTAGGAGGGTGATGGAAAGAGGAAGTGATGTTTAAACAGTATGTCAACTATCCCTCTTTAGTTAGTAAATTCAATATCTAAAAGTTAAGGAAAGCGTCATGTTCCGGTGTGTTTTTTAATAGATCTAGGTGTATCTAGGGAGATTAGTTAGTGTCCGCACCTACTGATCTATCTGATAAAAAATTTGACGACTCCACCGATTATTTTTTTGCGTTTCTGAGGCAACCTCGTTAAAAAATGAAACATAGGTCTTTGAGCATAGTTTTCTAATTTCAAGCTTGTTAAAAAAATGAAACCACTTCCGAGGATAGTTTTTTTCGTCTCTATGGAAACCTCGTTAAAAAATGAAACAAAGGTCTAGGGATTGAACCTTGATTCATGAGCATAGTTCTTATTCCTGTGTCAATCTCATTTAAAAATGAAACAGATTGTTCCCCCTCTCTGTTCGAGTCAAGTCCCTTGTCTAGTATTTGAATCTTCATTTCATTCACCTTTGCAGTTGGGTGAAATGAAGCTTTGGGGGGATTTTGCTTCGGCCTTCGGACTTCATGCTGAAGTTAAACTACTATCTTCTTAAGCTGGGGGATAAGTTTCAACCATCCCTGTGTTATGGGTTGGGAAGTCGCAAGAATAATTTTCTATGGTTCAAGCTTGTGTAAAAATGAAACCACTTACCTCAAGCATAGTTTTCTCTGGTTCAAGCTTGCATAAAAATGAAACCAGGTCCAAGCAAAGTTTTGTTTTGTTTTGTTTTAGTCTTTGTTCTTTCTCATGCTTGTAAATACATGAGAATAAGTTACCGAGCTTAGTCTTTGTTCTTTCTCGTGCTTGTAAATAAATGAGAATGTAACCGAGTATACTTTTATCACTTTCTCCGACACGTAAAGGTTATACAAGAAAGGAACCCCTTGGAGTTTCCTTTAAGCTTTTTTCAGACTCTTTAAACATGAAAATATTGTTGAGCGACCTTGTTCTCTTCACGCTCATTAAACTTTTGAATAAAACATATGTTGAGCGATAGTTTATCTATTTTTCAGTCTCATCATACTACTTTACAAAAAAGGAACTAAGAGAGTTCTCTTTAAGTGTTTTTTAGACTCTCTAAACATGAAAAACCACTGATTTTTCTTTCTTTGGACTCGTTAAACAAACATCGAAAGGCCCATATGGGATCAAACCACTCCTTCTTAGGGTTCATTAAACATACTTTGAGGGACTCATCCAAAATATGAGCTTACATTACAAGCATATGTTATCCTCCTCAAGCTTGCGTAAAAATAAAAAGGTACTCGCCATATATGGTGGGGGGGGGGGGATTAGGAAAGAAATGTATATAAACCTGTATTCTGCGGAAGAGTCACTTTTGAACATGACACCCTTTCACTCACCTTGTGTCTATGTTGAAAAATCTGCTCGTCTCTTGGTCATACTCCTTTATAAGATTACAAATTGGTATGTGATCCCTATTGTTGAGTCGGTAATTTCCAAGACAGTTGTCATGTCATCAATATGTTTAAAAAAATGTCCAACCTGAAAAGTGTTCTATTGCATCGGCCATTTCTGCAGTATTTAAGCCTTCTATTGCATTGGCCATCCATGAGTTAGTCCTGAATCACTCATTACTCTGACCTACATCAAATCTTGTTACTTGTTTCATGTCATAGATGTGGGATACATTAAGGCCCTGATGTGACGAGTCTTTTCCTGTCGAATTCAACTCATTATCCAGGAACTAGACTTAGAAAATAATTGGTCATAGAAAGGTCATAAGGAGTTCACAGTCTGCTCTGTAGGCAGGGTGCGAGAATGCTTACACGTTGGAAAAACAAGCGTTTTCTAGAATCTTCTAGAAGGAGAAACTTCCATGGTGAGGTGGTCTCTGAATGGTTTGGATCTCACTCACTTTCATGATTTAGTGGGATCATCCTAACCTCCTCACCTTATCCTCTTCAGCTTATAAAATTAGAGGAGCTCTCATGAAGAAGGGCTATGATGTTTTTGGCTTGGGATTGTTAGCTTGGTTAGAATGGGTTTAAGATTTTGTTTTTCAAGATAGATTGTGAGTGGCTATCAAATCCATGGTCTCAGAATCCTTGGAGAAAGAAGTGTATGGGGAATGAAGGATAGTTGGAAGGGACCTTGCGACATCAAGGCCATGGTTGTTATCTCCCTTTCACATTTAATATGATACAATAACATGATTCTTTCCTGTAAAGATTGTTGTGTTTTATTGTATGATTCCTTGATCACATACATAGGTTTATATTGAGTTTATGCTATTACTATCACTTTGGTTGGTTGCATTCTTTTGTAGGTTCATCATTGTATGAGCATTGGAACAGAGCTAGGAGGGTGATGGAAAGAGGGAGTGGTGTTTAAATGGTATGTCAACTATCCCTCTTTAGTTAGTAAATTCAATATCTAAAACTTAAGGAAAGCATCATCTTCTGGTGTGTTTTGTTCTAGATCTAGGTGGATCTAGGGGGATCAGTTAGTGTCCTCACCTACTGATCTATCCGATAACACTATGTATTCAAATAATCCTCAAGTCTAACATTCACAATATCCTTTGGAAAAGAAAGATCACATACAACTGGTTATAATCATATATTTCATAGGATCAGGTGGTGATTGAAATTTCTTCCCCCAGTGATTTTACGTGGTAAATGATATTCCATTCTGCAAATAATTTCCCAAAGGAGAGAAAATATCCAAGGTCTGCACAGTTAAATTTCACCCTAGGTTAATGCAAATAAGAATTAGATTATAATATAAAGTATCAAAACAAAAATATTTTTCTTATGTGTCACTGACACATGTGTTTACCCAAAGTCCTAAGATGACATGACAATTTGTTATGTAGCACTTAATCCTCACAGTAATATTATCAACATCAACCATCTTGTTCCAGATCGATGATCCTCATCCTTTTTCAGACCCCATGGACCTTTCTACCTTTAACAACTCGGGGGGGGGTATGAAAAGCTATTTTCCCTCACCTCGGGCCCACCTAAGGTGGATTCGCCTCATTATTTTGGACCCCCACCTTTCAAATCCACTTAGCGCCTACCCCCCTCTGAAATATCCCTAAACCACTACCTAATACCACCTACAACCCTCGCTAACACCTGTCCTTCACTAACCCTACTACTCACCATTCCTGCATGTCTGTACCCTTCGCCTCTCATATCTACTCCTTCTCTCTCGCTACAAACCACCTATCCTCTACACTCCCAATATCATCTCACTTCCCACATACACTCCCCCTCTATCTACATCACACATGTTCCCTTACTTCCATATGCTATCCAATTACATTATCTCATGTGATCATTGACCATTATATGGCATGTAACGATCCCATCTCTAACAAGTATCCCTGCAACCATAAAATCCACATTTGTCCATATGTTGACTAGCGTAAGTGACACACTGCCAAATGGAAGGATAGATCAGGACCATTGTTGTCTAATTAACACAAGTTGTTTGGTATGATCTATATCCTGACGGGTTTAATGGCTCTGTTAGCCAACTAGTGCCCTAAAAGAAAAAAAAACTATTCTAAAACTATAACTACAATACTATGTACATGAATTGAATTATTTACAAGTGTTAAAAGAAAAATATAAATATGAATATGTGCTTATTAACAAGGTATTTACAAATTGCAAGTTTTGGTGAATGTCTTGTGAAATCAATGTTTTTGCAATTGTTTATGAAGTAGATAAAGAAAGCACATATTTTTATATTTTCTCTTTAATAATTTAAAATCTAAGAACTCAAAAAGGATACTAATAAAACATAATTTGAAACAAGAACAGAATAAAAATCACAACCAATTTAAATTGTCTTATTTCATTAATAAATAAACTAATAACATAAATAGAATATGAATAAAACTAACCTAATATTAGTCACATAAGGTGTCTATATCCCTGCGCAATTCAAACTTGCAGCTATCTTGCCTGTGAGAGAAACCTATAACAGGCTTGTGCTAACATCTCCAAAATAAACTCAAGGTATTTTTGGAGCAATAATATAAGAGTAGAGAAATAAACATATAGATCCGGTGACCTTGTAATGATGAATACTTATAATAAAAGAAATTTAATATCAAACATTCATATAATACATCACTTAACATCAAGCATAAATCAATGATATTTAAGTGAAATAATGATCATTGATATAATATATGAACAATAAATTATAGACAAAATTTAAAGTGTTGAATAAAATGAAACATTATATGCTAATAAGACTAAAGATGTATAACATATTAATATTCTATAATATAAAAGGCAAAACATAATGGAACAATGTCATGCTAGTCTAAAGTCGAGATGTGAAGAACTTGTACATACAGTCTTGGGAATTACATGTCCATAATGCGTTCGAGAAAAAGATGCCACCATTAACAAGAGTGAACAATATTTAAAGTAATCCAGGATCCAAATACTCATATCACACATGATAGAGTTGAATCATCCAAAATCAAGTAATATTACAAAAATAGTGCATTGGAAACCACTCATAGAAGAGTTGGTTTGTTCAAAACTTAAACTGAGGTTTTATAAAACATAATAAAAAAAAAAAAATACTGCACAATTGTGCGTATAATTGAAAGTTTTTTTCTCCAAGTAATCAACAACACAATATTCCATTTCCTAAGAATAGCAAACCGATTCAATATATTAGAAAAAAAGAATTACTAATTATTCAAAAGAGACTTAGCTAAAGAATCATAGATTTTGTAGCTAGTCTTATTTTTAGAAAATGAAATCAAAATTCAAATCTTCCTATTTTGACTTTGACAAAAAAATCAAATGAAATCAAACAAAACGTGTTACCATTAAAAATTAGCCAAAGAGGGATCAGATAGTTCAAAGTTTATAATTGCTTTGAAACTGGTCGTATTCTTAATGATTATATTTCCATACCTCTTGATTCATTTATTCTCCCTCTCTATATGTGCGTTGAGATCAATATTCTCTTGTTTTAACATATCGTTTTGAGCAGTCAAGGTTCTAATTTGGGCCTGTAAGAGAGGAACATATGTATAGTAACGCTCTACCCAATCGAGGCACCTCTCACAATGTACCGAGGTGACGACAGATCGACCTGTGACATAGTCAACCAAGGGTGCTTCAATCTTACCTGTGTTTTGTTCCATATCATGCCTGATACCCTAAAACCCTTCTTTACCCTTAATACATGGGAGTAACTTGGTCACGAAATCATATGGTTCAAAATGGGTGATAACCTCCCACCTGGAACACTGATTTTCTGGGTCTTCCCGTATCAAGAATTCCTCTATCTCATGATCTAATCTTCTATCATCGATCTCGATCAGTTAGATATAGCTCAAATGAATACCCTTTCGGTTTCTTATTTTTTTAGAGATTAGACGACCAAATGTCTTATTCTTGAAACTCAAATCCATGCACTGTTCTTTCCCTCCTTTAAAGAGTTTCTTGACATTAGATTTAACATCAACGTTTAAACTAGAATCATTCACAGGAACATGTTGATATATTTCATTTAATTTGGTCGTTACTTGTTCCATAGATCTTGCAGGTGAAAACCTACATGGTAATCCTTCATCTAGAGGTATTTTATCAATAAATTTTGGCTCATCAATTGAATTAACGAACTAGCTCTCAACCACTGGCCTGTTCAATCTAGCGTTTGAAATTAAAAGAGGATTGGTTGTAGCATCGTCTTGTGTGAATCCATTTCTTATCAGAAAGGTTTCCCAATTGTCACCTATCTTCGACAGGTGATGAACCAACAAGAATTTAATGAGTCCATGGTGAAACAATATCGAATTGATACCATGTTGCTTGTAATTCTTGTACATCTTATAAAGAATCATCGATAGGTAAAAGGGTATATCTAATTCAAACCCTATGAATTCATAAGAAAACAGATATGGTATAGAAAACCCATCCTATATCATCCTTCACACATAACAAATTGCTTCAGAATTAAAAGTAATCTATGCAATCTGGGTTTTAACAGAGCGATAGGAACACCTTTTATACAATTAGTGGTTTTATGGGATGTCATAAATAAACTAAACGACCTCTTTCCCTTTGATGGGAGATCTGTCTCTTTTCGCATGAAATCCTTTATCAATTCCAAATGTATGTCTCCAATTTGGCTCTGAAATCATTAAAGGTTTGTGCAAAATATTTTTCCACTTGGAGATTATATCCCTCAAACTTATTGAGGAATACATCCCACCCATGATCCTTTATGTCATTAATAGCATCTTCATGGGATAGTAAGGCTTGGCATCCATTCAGTTCTATATGAATGATGGGTGCCATGAACACAGTAATAAGGATGCAATAGAAATCACTCAAAATAGTTTTAGGTTCCCAATGTGTGAGCAACAAACACAGGTCTGAGTAGAGAGTGAAAGCATGAAAATAGAAGAGCTCGAAGTTTATCATAACTTGGATAGGAGAATTAGGGAAAATGAAAGCTATAGGGTTCACATAAATCCATACCATCTCTCGCGATGAGTGTCAAAACCTACAGAGTACAAAAACCTATGCACATAATGAATAGCTTCACTAATGTTTTGGGCCAACAAGGTAAGGTGAAAATGTAGGTAAAACATGCTTTTACCCATTGGCATGATCGTTGGTATGGCCATTTAAACTCATGGAAATAATATCAACAGTTAACCAAGGTTCTCCATGCATCAAAACATTTTGACAATGAACTATCAAACCATTGAATTCATAACAACCATAATAAAATAAGAAAAAATCGATAATGGATTAATCAACCATTTCATAAGATTTGAATTTTAATTAAAAACGATATTTTTAAGGTAAAATATTTTGAAACCAAGACAAGTTTTATGTTTAAATTCATGCTTATAACCATGAATTAAAAATAAAACAAATGAAAATGCAAACAAACAAAACAAACTCAATGAGGTAAGCTTTAATCCAATCATTGCTTTGAAACTAAGAAATATGAACATTTACAAATGAGAGGTGATGGAAGCTACATAAAAGTGTAATTTTGTTCGATCGTAATAAGTATCAAATATCATGTGTGGATGCCAACAATAGAGACGTACTGGGTGAAGCATTTATCTCTGCATCACCATAAAATTTATGTCAGGGAATCAGATGAAATAAATTTTTAAGAAACAATTGACAACATGTCAAGCACTCATAAAATAAAGTAGTCCAACATCAGATGTATTTCTGTCAAAAATGCGGCCTGGTATCAAATCTTGATTATGAGTGAAACGATGTTTAGGCAATCAACTCTGATATTGTTGACATGGCCACTACTATTAGCAGGCGTCCATAGCCTTAGCAGGTATGTCATTTAACCCACTCTAACACCTCTTTCCTATCCAAGAGTCATACATTCATGATAAATAACATATTTACTTTTGATCAATTCAAAAGGGCATACCTAAAATTTTTCTTAAACCCGACATTGCTTCGTTGCCAACAAGCATGTTCAGTACCCCGACGAAGTTGCCTTGGTATCATGCATGCATTTACCTACTGCCAGCAGACCTTTTCAGTGTCTCAGCAGGTTTACAAACACTTCCCACACTTTGCAGTGCTTTCAACTCTCTAGAATTCGTTTATACATTTGTGGAAACTTTATGATATTCAAGAGAGTGGGGTGATCTAAGTTTTAACATTTACAACACTGGTGCTTTGAGGAGTCATTAATTGTTGTTGATGAATGGAAATTTTTATTTCTCTTCCACAAATGAAATGGTGACTTAGACATAATTATTTGAAAAATAAATCAAAATCAAGCAAAATGAAAAGAACCAAAATTTTAAAAAGAAAAGAAAATTAAAAATATGTACAAAAGGGTGGATCTGAAATCATTAGGTGAAATACCTTTTGAGAGCCTGGCCATTCACTGGGAAAGTGTCTGGCTGTCCCTCCAAATTATGTAGACGGAAAGAGCTGGGACCCAATTTTTCAAAAATTACAAATGGTCCCAACCACAGATTCTTGAACTTGGTGTGGTCCCCCTTTTTCCTCGTGAGCTTTGTCCCACTTGAGAACCAAGTCTCCAACATCGAAATTCCTATCTAAAAAAGAATTTGAATCAAACCATATTTTTACAATTTGTTGATGTTGATCCAGTTTCCGCTTTGCTTGTGTTCTCACTTCCTCCAGTTTTAATAAGGTATTTATTCAATTTTGTAGAGGAGGGCACTCCTCTTCTTGAAATTTATGCGACAGTTTCAGGGAGGGAAGTAACACATGCGGAGGGAGAATTGCTTCTCTTATGTAGAGGAGGAAGAAAGGGGAATTAACAACAAAGGCTTTTGGGGTTACCCTATCAGCCCAAAGTGCATTATATAGTGCATTATGCCAGTTCTTGTGATTTTTTGAAACTGTCCTTTTAATAATCTTGATTAAATTTTTGTTCGTCGATTTTGCTAGGCCATTTCCTTGAGGGTAGTAGCTAGCATAATACCTCAGTTTAATCCCTTTTTCCAAAGAAAAAATGTTCATATCAAGGGATGAAAAGTAAGAGGCGTTATAAAAACCAGACATTTGGGGATGCCGAATCGAGTGATGATATGGGAGTTAAGGAAATATACTACCTGATTTGTATTCACTACTTTCAAAGGTGAATGTTTGGGCCATCTAGTAAAATAATCCATTGTTGTAAGAATATACCTGTGTTGCTGAGAAGAAGAAGGAATAATTGGTCCTATAATGTCAAGGCCCTATTTCTGAAAAGTAGAATCTACAATAACAAGATGCAAAGAGAATGTTGCATTTTTCACCTATCCTTCAACCTTTTGGCAGATTATGCATGTATGAAACAATGCATGGGCATATTTAAAACAATTAGGCCAATAGTACCCATCTCTTAGCACTTTGTGGGTAGCAGTATCTCCACCGAAATGACCACCGACTTCTCCTGCATGAAGTTTAGATAGAACCTTTTTTGCCTCTTCTTTTTCTAAACAACACATAAGAACACCATAAAAGTTCTTTCAAAATAAAACATCATTTATTAACTGGAAAGATGCAGATATGAGCCTAAGTGCTCTTCTGTTTTTAGGATCAATATTGTGCAAGGATTTAGCATAATATGCAATGATTAAACTTTCAGCGGGCATTGAAACTGCAGGGATTTTATTCTTTAAGGTAAGAAATCTTTGGTTAAAATCTTTCAGTTTTTCCTTAGGATTCATTTTTAAGATGGAGAGTTCCATAACCAAGACTTCTGGAGATTTATCATCTCTGAATATTTCCAAGAAACAAGTTTCAAACTTGTCCCAAGAGACAATGGTTTGGGGTTGTTGAGAAAAATACCATGTCGAGGCATTTCCCTCAAAAGTATAAGGGAATAATCTGCATACTACATCCTCGTGTTCAACACTTTGGAGTCTAATGGCCAACATAAATTTTTTGATGTGATCCTCAGTGGACTGTTTTGGATATATATCAAATTTGGGCAGCCATTTCTCTGGGTGTTTCGGTAATGGGTGTTGAAGTCTAGGTACAGCCACAGAATCTTGATCGAGCCAAGGTATGACAGTATTGTTTTGGTTTTCCATGGGAGTTGGTGGTGTTGAAGGATGCGATGGTTTTGATGAAGAACTAACTTCATTTGAAGACTCTCCTCCTGAAGAGAATGGATATGAATTAGGTGGGGAAGGTGGAATATCGGATCCTCCGGCTCCAAGGATGGGTGTTTCAGTAGGATTGGTAGTATTTTCACCTAACGGGTTTTGGAGCAAACCAGTGCCTTGAAGTTATTCTCGGATTTTTGAGAAATCAAGGGGTTGATTAAGTGGCCTACCAGGTTGTCTGATATGGGCTAAGGCACTATGCATTCTTATGAGTGACTGATGAACAATTTCTTGGACGTCTTCCCCTTGAGGAACTGGTGTGACTGGTTCAATAGGAATATCAGGATTATTGATTGAGGTAGTTGTTGTTTCAAGTGTAACATTGTTGTTTGAGTGACTACACGTTATGATAGGGGAGCGAGTTTGTGGGGGAGGAATCTTGCGACCTCCACGTGCCATCAATTAAATTCTGGCCCTCCTTCCAGCACCATTTGTTGATGGGCGTAAGAGACACATTGTCAACTGAAAGGATAGATCTGGACCAGGGTTGTGTAATTAACCAAATCCATTTGGTATGACCTATCCTGACGGGTTTAATGGCTCCATTAGCCAACTAGGGTCCTAAAAGAAAACAAAAACTATTCCAAAACTATAACTACAATACTATGTACATGAATTTAATTATTTACAAGTGTTAAAACAGAAACATAAATATGAATATGTGATTATGAACAGGGTATTTACCAATTGCAAGTTTTGGTGAATGCCTTGCGAAATCAATGTTTTTGGAAATGTTTATGATGTAGATAAAGAAAGAACATATTTTTTTATTTTCTGTTTAATAATTTAAAATCTAAGAACTCAAAAAGGATACTAATAAAACATAATTTGAAACAAAAATAGAATAACAGTCACAACCAATTTAAATTGTCTTATTTCATTAATAAATAAACTAATAACATAAATATAATACGAATAAAACTAATCTAAGATTAGTCACATAAGGTGTCTATATACCTGTGCAATTCAAACTTCCATCTATCTTGCTTGTGAGAGAAACCTGTAACAGGCTTGTGCTAACATCTCCAGAATAAACTCAAGGTATTTTTGGAGCAATAATATAAGAGCAAAGAAATAAACATATAGATTTGGTGACCTTGTAATGATGAATACTTATAATAAAAGAAATTTAATATCAATCATTCATATAATACATCACTTAACATCAAGCATAAATCAATGATATTTAAGTGAAATAACGATCATGTATATAATACATGAACAACAAATTATAGACATAATTTAAAGTGTTGAATAAAATGAAACATTATATGCTAATAAGACTAAAGTTGTATAACATATTAATATTCCATAATATAAAAGACAAAACGTAATGGACCAGTGTCACGCTGGTCTAAAGTTGAGATGTGAACAACTTTTCCATACAGTCTTGGGAATTACATGTCCATAATGCGTTCGAGAAAAAGATGCGCCATTAACAATAGTGAACAATATTTAAAGTAATCCATGATCCAAATACTCATATCACGTAGGATAGAGTTGAATCTACCAAAATCAAGTAATATTACAAAAATAGTGCATTGGAAACCACTCATACAAGAGTTGGTTTGTTCAAAAATTAAACCAAGGTTTTATAACTCATANAAAAAAAAAAAAAAAAAAAAAAAAAAAAAAAAAAACCATTGCACATTTGAGCATATAATTGAAAGTTTTTTGCTCCAAGTAATCAACAACACAATCTTCCATTTCCTGAGAATAACAAACTGATTCGATATATTAGAATTTTTTTTTACTAATTATTCAAAAGAGACTTAGCTACAAAATCATACATTCTGTAGCTAGTCTTATTTTTAGCAAATGAAATCAAAATTCAAATCTTTATATTTCAACTTTGACAACAGAATCGAATGAAATCAAACAAAACGTTTTACCATTAAAAATTAGCCAAAGAGGATCAAATAGTTCAGAGTTTATAATTTCTTTGAAACTCGTCGTATTATTCATGATTATATTTCCAGCCCTCTTGATTTATTTATTCTCCCTCTCTGTATGTTCCTTGAGATCAAGATTATCTTGTTTCAATGGATTGTTTTGAGCAGTCAAGGTTCTAATTCAGGCCTGTAGGAGAGGAACATTTGTATAGTAACGCTCTACCCAATCGAGGTAGCTATCACAATGTACCGGAGTGATGACAGATCGACCTGGGACATAGTCAACCAAGGGCACTTCAGTCTTACCTACGTTCTATTCTAGATCGTGCCCAATACCCGAAAATCCTTCTTTACCCTTAAGACATGGGGGTAAGTTGGTCACGAAATCATATGGTTCAAAATGGGTGATAACCTCCCTCCTGGAACACTGATTTTATGGGTCTTTCCGTATCAAGAATTCCTCTATCTCATAATCTGAGCCTCGATCATCAATCTCGATCGGTTCGATCAAGATTAGATTATTACCCCTTCAGTTTCTTAGTTTTCTAGAGATTATACGACCAACAATCTTATTCTTGAAACTCAAATCCATGCATTGTTGTTTCCCTCCTTTACAGAGTTTCTTGACATCATATTTAACATTAACATTTAAAATAGCATCGTTCAAAGGAACATGAGGATCTTTTTCCTTTAATTCAGAAGTTACTTGTTCCCAAGATCTTGCAGGTGAAAACCCACATGATAATCCTTCATCTAGAGGGATTTTATCAATAAATTATGGTTCATCAATTGAATTAACGAAATGGATCTCAACCACTGGCCTGTTTGAGTTAGGGTTTGAAATTAAAAGAGGATTGGTTGTAGCATTAGCCTGTGTGAATCCATTTATTATAAAACAATTTTCCCAATTGTCACCTATCTTCGACAAGTGATGAACCAAAAAGAGTTTGACGAGTCCATGGTGAAACGTGCTCAAATTGATACCACGTTTCTTGTAATGCTTGGAAATCTTATAAAGACTCATCAATAGGTAAAAGGGAATATCTAATTCAAACCTTATGAAATTCATAGGCAAATGGATATGGTATATAAAAACCAACCCGTATCGTCCTTCACACGTAGCAAATTTCTTCAGAATTAAAAGTAAACTATGCCATCTGGGTTTTAACAGAGCGACAAGAATACCTTTTATACAACAAGTGGTTTTACGGGATGTCATAAATAAACTCCATGGGACCTCTTCTATTATGGAATTTTTAAACCACCTCTCACCCTTTGATGGGAGCCCTGTCGCTTTTCTCATGAAATCCTCTATAAATTCCAATTGTATGTCTCCAATCTTGGCTCTGAAACCGTCGAAGGTTTGTGCAAAAGGCTTTTTCCACCTAGAGATTATATCCATCGAACTTCTTAAGGAATACATCCCACCCATGATCCTTTAGGTCATCAATAGTGTCGTCATGGGATAGTAAGGCTTGGTATATGTATGGCTCTATACGAACGATGGGTGCCATGACCATTGTAATAAGGATGCAACAAAAAACACTCAGAATAGTTTTAGGTTCCCAACGTGTGAGAAACAAAAACAGATCTAAGAGGAGAGTGAAATCATGAAAATAGCAGAGCCCAGGGGATATCATAACTCAGATAGGATAATTAGGGAGAATGAAAACCAGAGGGTTCATACCATCTCTCGCGATGAGTTCCAAAACCCGCAGAGTACCAAAACCCTATGCATATAATGAATAGCTTCATTAATATTTTGGGCCAGCAAGGTAAGGTGAAAATGCAAGTACAACATGCATGTACTCATTGGCACAAATGTTGATATGGCCATTTAAACTCATGAAAAGAATATCAATAGTTAACCAAGGTTCTCCATGCATCAAAACATTTTGACAATGAACTATCGAACCATTGAATCCATAATAACTATAATAAAACAAGAAAAAATCGATGATGGATTAATCAACCATTTCATAAGATTTGAATTTTAATCATTTATGGGTGACTTTTAAAATGGTATTTTTAAGGTAAAAGATTTTGAAACCAAGACATGTTTTATGTTTAAATTCATGCTTACAGTCATGAATTAAAAATAAAACAAATGAAAATGCAAACAAACAAAATAAACTCAATGAGGTAAGCTTTAATCCAATCATCGCTTTGAAACTCAGAAATATAAAAATTTACAAATGAGAGGCGATGGAAGCTACATAAAGGTGTAATTTCTTTTGATCATAATGAGTATCAAAAATTATGTGAAGAATCACACTATTTGCTGACTGAGAATCTGTGAAGAAAATTTCTACCTTGTTCTATATGTCAAAGGAATAAAGACAACTAGCAGCTAAAGATCAACAATCAAACATCGATTCCAAATTCCAATGTCTGGTTTTACAGAAGTAGCCACAATCATCAATAAAGATGAACAACTAAGCAGAAGTCAAAGACACATCGCCAACAACCTCCATCAAATCAACATGCAGTTCCAGGAACCAAACAAATTTCATCTACAAGCTCTAGCATTCGAACCACTTGGCAGTTTGTTTCATAGTGATTACATCTAAAGTTTATTTTTAGTCAATCAAATCAAACACCAGAAATATGAACAAATCCTAAAGATTCCTATATTTTTGTAATTAGATATACAATTATATTAAATATATCGTCCTCATTTATGATAGGATCTTTGTAAACAAACTTATAAATACTTCACATTTCAAAGTATGAAGGGTTGGGACCTGTTCATAGGTTAGGATTGATATTGTAAGGCCACCCACATAAATACCATTGATCAATTTTTAGTTATACAGTGCAACATTGAAGGATTCTTGTGTTAGATTGTTGATGATATCTTTCTCTCTTTGCCAAATGTTTTCTTATGCTCTGTAATCATTTGTGAAGAACCAAATATCAAGATAGCATAGAAAAACCTCAGAATAAGTACTCAACGCTTTGAAAAAGATAGAATTTTAGATAATAAGCCTCTTCAAGAGGGAAACCTCCTTATACACCACATAAATTTCCAAATAGAAGATGATTCCAAATGAAAATGTCTCCTTGGTATATATAGGAGACTAGGAGGTACAATTACAACTAATGGACCCAAGCTGACATAAATAAAATAACATTACTAATGTAATATTCCCCAATTAAGGGGTAATGTGCCACTATTTAGGGTTTAACATGCCCCTCCCCTTGAGACAAGTGTCGTCTACAAAACTTGAGTAATTTCGGATGCTTATGTATAAAAGACTCATCTTCCCAAGTGGAATCTTCAGGAGGAAGTTTCCTCCACTTCATGAGATACTCTGAAATGAATATATTCCTCAGCTGGAAAATTCTTGTGTCAATGATGCCTTTAGGCTCCAATATGATTTTTCCTTCCTCGACAAGTTTTGGAAATATAGTTTGAACTGGGATCTTGTCACCTATAACCTTATTTAGGCATGAAACATGGAAAACTAGGTGTACTCGTGAGGATGCAGGGAATTTCAATTTGTATGCCATAGTACCAATCTTTTGCAACACCTTATAAGGGCCATAGTACTTTGATGATCATTTATTATCCTTCTTGGCTTGCTTGAGGGACATCTGTTTGTATGGTTGTATTATTAAAAACAACCATTCGCCTACTTCAAAACTTATTTCACTACGATGTTGATCTGCTTGTTGTTTCATGGGATTCTATGTCATGGTTAGGTTTTGCTTTAAGATTTGGAGAACTTGTTGTTGATGCTCGATGTGATATTCCATTGCTTGAACCTTAGATTTTTCTTTTAGAGAAGAAGTGATGGAAGGAGGGTGGTATCCATAGAGTGCCATAAATGGTGTCATTTTTGTTGCAGTATGAATGGAAGTGTTATACCACCATTCTGCCAAGGATAACCATTTGAACCATCATGTTTGTTTATCAGAGACAAAGTAGTGAAGGTAGCCTTCGAGAAATTTGTTCACTATCTTAGTTTGTCCATCATATTGAGGTTGATAGGATGAGATATGAGCCAATTGAGTACCCAAACAAGAAAATAATTCCATCCAAAATTGTTCAGTGAAGATAGGATCTCTATCACTTACAATAATCTTTGGGATTCCATGTAGTTTTTGAATTGTCTCTATGAATGTGGTGGAAAATGTACTCGATTTGAAGGGATGAGAGAGTTCACAAAAGTGTGCGTACTTGGTCAGTCTATCAATAATCACCATGATGACACTATTTCCTTCAGACTTCGGTAACCCTCTGATGAAATCCATGGAAACCGCCTCCCAACGCTAACTTGGGATGGCTAATGGTTGTAAAAGACCCGGGGTATTAATTATTTCCACCTTATTTTCTTGGCAAACCAAACAGTATTCTATAAACCTTTGAACATCAGTTTTAAGGCCATGCCAAAACAAATCCTTCTTGACCCTATGGTAGGTTTGCAAAAATCCCAAGTGCCCTCCTACCGAAGAGGTGTGCAATTCCAATAGTACCTTTTGTTTGAGTTGGGAGTTCTTACATAAATATAAGCAATATTTGTAGTAGCATAGTGAATAATTTTTCCATGTAAATGTATCTGATGCACTGGAATCCTGCTGCAACCTTTGAATGAGAGTCCACACATTTTCATCATTTTTCCATTCATCCCTTGCTTCTATTATCCAATCGGTTTGGATGATTGAGATAGCACAGAGAAAGGACTCAACATCTTCATCCTTTATTGAGAGTGCATCTGCCACAACATTGTTATTCCCTTTTTTATAGATGATTTCAAAATCATAAGCCAATATCTTGGTCACCCATTTTTGTTGTTCTTCTAAATATAGTCTTTGTTCCAAGAAGTATTTAGGACTATCATGCTCTGCTTTGACCTTGAAATGCCTACCTATTAGGTAAGGGCGCCATTTATTCAATGCATGTATCATTTCCATCATTTCCTTCTCATAAATGGGTTTGTGTAAGTCCTTTACCTTGAGTGGCTGACTTTCAAAATCTAGGGGCCTTCGTTCTTGCATTAGGACAACACCAATGTCATTTCTCGAGGCATCACATTCCACAATAAAAATTTTTGTGAAGTTTGGTCCGATCAAGATGTGAGATTTACACATCACCTCTTTAAGTTGTTAAAAAACTTTATTTTCCTTTGGAGTCCATGAAAATTCATCCTTCTTAGTTAGTGTCATTAAAGGTGTTGCTATTCTCCCATAGTTCCGAACAAACTTGCGGTTGTAACCTGTCAAACCCAAAAATCCTCTAAGATTATTCAATGTTTTGGGAATTGGCCAGTCCATCATGGCCTTAATATTGTTAGGGTCTACCTTAACACATTAATAAGATACAATATGACCCAAATACTCTACATCCTTCACCCCAAAGAAACATTTGGATGGTTTCGCATATAGTTGTTTCTCCTTTAGTAGTTGCAGAACCTTGTCAACATTTCACACACGATCCTCCCAAGACTTGCTATAGATTAGTATATCATCAAAAAATACTAACACAAATTTTCGAAGGAAGGGATTGGAAATGGAATTCATCAACCCTTGGAATGTGGAAGGTGCATTTGTAAGGCCAAAAGGCATGAACAAAAATTCATAATGGCCTTCATGAATTCAAAATGTTGTTTTTGGGATATCTTCTTCCTTCATTATAATCTGATGATACCCTGAACGAAGATCCAACTTTGTGAAATATATTTCTCCATGTAGTTCATCTAACAATTTATCAATGACAGGAATGGGAAACTTATATTTTATAATGATCTTGTTAAGCTCTCTCTAATCTGGACACATACACCATAAACCATCTTTCTTGAATTCCATTACCACTGATGCAGAGTAAGAACTTTGGCTAGGTCTAATAATGTTAGCCTCTAACATTTCTTCAACCATATGCTCAATTTCACTCTTCTGGGCATAAGGGTATCTATACAGCATGATGTTAGGAGGAACACTCCCAAAAATTAGGTTAATATCATGATCATGCTTTTGAGTGGGTGGAAGACCTTTGGGAATATCTTCAAATACTTTGGAATCCTTATCACTGATCCCTTGGAGAACTAGGTTAATATATGGCTTAAATGTTTTAACATCTAGTGAGAATATTTGTGCAATTACACCTCGATGCCCCTTTTTCAATAATTTTGTCATGCCATTAGAGATTATCACCTTACTAGGTTTCCATGTGATACCTCTTAACTAAATTTATTTTCCTTCTAATGAAAATTTCATGAGAAGTTATTGAAAATTAAAAGCCATTGTTCCTAATGATTGTAACCATTGGATTCCTAGTACAACATCAACACCACCCATGGGTATAGTAATCATTGTACTATTCATTACATATTCCCCCATAGAAAGATTTATCTTATTATATTTTCCTAAACAATTGATAGTTCCTCCATCTGCAATCATTACTTGAAACTACGGTGCTCGATATACAAATAAATTGAAAGCTTTGGGTAATTTATAATGAATGGAATTATGAGTACTACCAGAATCAATTAGGACTATTACCTTTTCTCTTTTTGATATATCCGTCGATCTTTAGGCTTTGAGGAGTGTTAATTCCATCCAATGCATTACATGATATTGTGGGAGTCAACTTCAGAATAAATTGTTTCTCTATTTTCACCTTGAGATGGTTATTGTTCTTCTTCCTCTTCACAATATATGTAGAATAATTTATTCTCACCGCACTTATGTCCCTTGCTGTACTTGCTGTCAAAATTAAAGAATAAACCTTTTTGTTTTCTTTCCTCCAATTGTTGAGGTGTCAACCTTGTAGGTTGAGGTGTTTTAGAAGAAGGAACATTATTCTCTTGATATATGTTAGGAGTGGTCCTTCTAGTATCCATAGCCATATTTTTACTTTCAACATTTCTTGCCACCCTAAATGCATTCTCCAATGATTTGGGTTCACAAAGGCGAACCTCATGTTGAATGTTATCCCTTAAATTTCCTATGAATTCATCAATCAAGTGGTCATATGGAATATCTGTTACTTTTATATTCAATCTTTGGAAGTTCTCAATGTGGTATTTTTGGCCCTCGACCAAGTTTTGAGGAAACATTGGTCAAGTTTGACCACTTTTCGGACTTTGACGCAATGATCAAGGAAGGAACTCCCAAGAGGAGTTGAGATCGCGGGAGCTCATTTGTTTTGTGGGATTTTTGGACCTAGCATGGGGTTCTTATGGTTTTGTAACAAGTTATGGGATGTCGGCCCATGGGTTTACCCATGATTAGGCCTTTTTGTAAATGTAAAAGTATAAATAAGTAAATATTGTAAGGTAGAAGTAGCTTAGTGATGTAGTGACGGGGATGTAATTGGATAAGGGCAAGAGACAAGTATTTATGAGTTTCATTATGCAACAGAACATGTATGTAAGGCTCTGTGACTGATCGAGGAGTTGGCTTTGTGCCTTGAGATGATTTTGGGAAGGTGGATCTGGTGTTTAGTGTGAAAATCACCTGTCCAATGCGAAGCTGGGCTTTATGGCTTAGTGCACAAGAGAGGATGAATATAAGAGATTGAAGCCTAATAAAGAATAAGAATAAGTTGGTGGACATAAACCCACACTGGGGTGAACCACGTATATCATGTGTTGATGGTTTTCTTTGTGCTATGATGTTTATTCTTTGGATCTTCTTAGTGCATTGATGTTTATATGTAATAGATAGATCTATGAATTATTAGTTCTTTTTTCATGTTGGATGTGCTAAATCTAACCTATGATGCTAAGTGTGATGTTTATTTTGTCAATGTTACTGCATTGATTTATACTTAGGGTTTGTTCTGTGATGTGAATGAAGTTGATAACTAATGCATGTTGTTATTAAGTACTCCGCAAAGTAATTGTAATCACAGATCGATGTCCTATCTTGGTTACAGACACCTCAGTCCTATAACCCCCCTTGCCTCTACCTCGGGTGAGACTTCACCTGCTTCACAGGTTTTTCCGAACACGCTGGTAGTTCTGGTTTTGTTGGTGCATTTTTAAAGCATTGAACCCTGGGTCTACCCATGTGCCAACAAATGGTTCCATACTCAGGACCTGAAACTGTGATTGTTGGGAACTGAAGAAAATAGAATCTTTGTGCGTAGATATGTTGTTGTAGCACACAATATTCTACTTGACTTGTGAAGCTCTGTGCTAAGAAACCCAATTTGAGTAAAAGAAATAAGATCGTGAAAGAGGTAAAGTTTTGTGCTTTGATAGAGTAAGATAAGTGGAAATTTTTATGTCGAAAGCATGAATCTAGGTATGTTTGATAGATTTTGTCCTAGTCTGAAAGGTAGGGTATAGTTAGAAATAGAGAAATCTATGTTATTCTTATGCATAGAAAGAAATTTTAGACTAATAAGTGGATGCATGAACCTATAAATATTTTTTGCATATTGCAGGTCCAACACTTTGATCCTAGTGCGCAGTACAAGAGAAGTTGGGGAACATACAAGAGAAAGAGAGTATTGACATTATGTTATAACTACAAAAGACTGGGTCATCTTGCTAAGGAATGCATTGGTATAGGTCCTATTTGTCTTTGTTGTAAAATTGTTGGTCATGAAGTTGAGGATTGCCCAAAGATGATTGCTAAAGTTGAAAGGATGAACATGAGTCAAGAGAATGAGATCATGTTAGAAGATAAGAAAGAGAAAGAATCAGAGAAAGTTCAGACTACATTAGAACAATTGAAAGAAATTATGAATGATCATAAAGATGTCAGTTTACCAGAGATTGTGAAGGAAAAATAGTGCATAGATACAAGAATATGAGACTTTGACATAGACCGTGTCCTAGATGAGGAGACACAAGTGAATATTAAGACAGAAAGCACTTGGAAAATTTTGGGGAAAGATGATAACCCTATGTGGAAGAGTTACTAATGTACCTATTATCATTCATGGAACATCGACATAATAGGAATTTGAAGTCATTAAGTTTGTTGAGAACAATGCCCCTTTCCCCCTTTTTCTACGTAAGACTTGGATTGAGAAAGATCAAATTAGAAGGAAAACAGAAGAAGAAGCTATAAAAAATAAAAAGCAAGAACTAAGGGATTTCATAGCTAGAAAAATAGATCGACTCATAGAAGAATGAGAAGTTAGGTCGAAGCAACAGAAGGAAAGAGAATTAGTTGTCGATATTGAAAGAAGGCAAGAAGGTTTGAAGGACCTATCCATTCAATAAAGGAGTACATCCACCGAACAATTAATAATAAAAGAGGTATTACATTCGAACCCTTCGAGAGCACATTAGAAGTGCAAAGTCACTATGCTAGAAGAAGATAAGAATAAGAATGGGAGGAGAAATCCAGAAATAGTTAGAGAGACTCAGATCACAAGAAAGGCAAGGGAGCTTAGTAAGAAGAAATCCAAGTTAGAAAAGATATAGGAAGTTACAGAGAAGACTTTGTAGGAGGCAAGCTTGCAGGCTTTGAACCTCGCCACAACAACATAACCATGCAGAATGGGACTTCTCCCTGGTGAAGATATATGACTGTTGGAGGCACCCCGACCATTAGAACGACACTTTGAATGACTAGGAAACACATTATGGGTGGACAAATCATCATTGGACATTGAGATCGTGCCATAATGGATGAATTCACATTGATTGACGAATTCTTGTCTATTGGAGGAATCTGTTACCATGCTTGCTTATTTAACCAATCAGACGCTATGACGGGACCAATTTTTGCCACTCATAATTATTTGAGCTAACAATGAAGTGATTGTGTCTGTCGAGTTGTGCTATCATACCTTGCTATCTATTTTTCTACCCCACTACTTGTTCACCTACCCCAACCTATTTTTTAATAGTGAGCATGTTGGTCAAGAACACTGAGCTAGAGAAGTTCGTCGAAGAGGTTCTAAAGAAGTTTATGGCTGATAAAGCTATGTCTGAGGGAGTATAGACATCATCGACCAGGGGACTATAGAATTCCCCTTCGTCTGGACAACGTTCAAAATGTGCCAACCCTGCAACTGAGAAGCGAAGTAAGCATCATGACAATATGGCTAATGCGAAGAAGATCTTGTCAATCTTACCTGATTATATCCTGCCTTTGGCTGGAGTGGTTAACCACAAAAACATTCCACAATATTTCGAGTACACATTGATCACCGCATACATTCTAAAGGGAATACGCATAGAAGGAACTCAGTTGGGACAGATCCCAACACTAAAGAACAGTGATTTCAACCTTGGAGATAGAAAGAACCATGCCATGATCATGCCCCATAGATATTTGAGGAAGACGACTACGTAGAAGCCTTGCATAGTCTCCCGTCCTTATATTAAGGAGCTGGCAGAATCCCCGATACTAAATTTAATGAAAATTCCTCATTTTGGCCAACATCGAGAGGTTAAGTCTTACGTTAAACTCCTCTTGTCATGCTATCATGGTGGATACTTATGGCTCAACGTGCGGACTACTATAGATCTGATTTTGATCCACCAGATTACAAGATTGATCATGTAGGGACCCGACCCTCAACAGTTCTACCCATGGAAGACCTCAGATCACTCCCTGGGACAACGCATTAAGGAGGCATGCGATGAAGTTGAGAAGGGAAAGTGAGGCTACAAGGTAGCCTGTTTCCAGGATGGCACAGTGTGCCTCACTTGCCATCTCATAGTTGGCAATATTGTAAGAAATAATCACCCCACGCAGGTCATTGGGTTCGTGGTGGACCTCGCAGGAAAATGCATGGAGGGGATCCAAATGAATTGGGAGAGTTACCACGTCAACGAAATTGAGAAGGAATTCCGTGAAGTGTAGGATCAAGAATATGAGTTCCAGTTTAGCTGGCTACTCGTGCTGATTGCATTTGTCACTTGACAAATTCCCAAGGGAGAAACGTTTCCGGAGATTGAACCATTGAAGTTTTTGGCCGCGAGGTTCTCAACCTTATGGTATACGAATGACATGTTGAAGCAATGGCAGTCGAACGTAGTGTTCCATGCCTACTACCATCAATTGAATTTTTCCATTGAGTCATTCCCACACATGACACCGTGTAATTTTCACCATTACAGACCACAAGCTAAGTTCCACAGAGATCCACACTTTATTTATATCATTGTGTACAGGGATGAGAGAAAGGAAGAATTGTCGTCCTATTACAAGTTGACAGATGAAGATATGGAACAGATCACCAAGGAATGGCCGAAGGAATTCTAGACACCTATTAATTATGTAGAACTCTGAGACCCTAACATCATAGGAAGTCCCTTGGTCACCCGGTTCGAGCATGCACGACAAAAAATTGTGAAGAAGAAAAAGAAAAAGAAGGACGTTCAGAACATAGAGATTGATGAGAGGACAACGCCTCGTAAGCAAGTGGACCTAGCTTGCCTGCAAGAGGAGGAGGATGCAAAGTACATCAAGAAGTAGGAGGGGAAGAAGGAGAAAATCAAGGAGAAGGTAAAGCTACACTACCGAAGTATCCCCCTACCGAGACATAAACATATAAAAAGAGGTAGGTTTCTCTGCAAAAACCTTCAGCAAGAAAGAAGACCCACACCAGTAAGCCCCAACTAGAGGCTACACTCACAGAGGATGATATCGACTTGGTCCATGGAATGGAGGATGCATCCAAAGATCTCTTGTAGAGATATGGAGTAAAGAAGGAAGAGTTGTATGTAAAGGTCAAAAAGGAGTTGAAGGAGATACATTGAGATATTCAAGTTATCCACATAGTACCTACCGCGCCTTCCTTGTTAGAGATTCTAGAGTTGGGGGATGAGCCATCCCAACTTCAAAGACATGTAGATGCAACAGAGGCATGACTTCAGTGAGTCCAAGAGGAGAAGGAAAAGGCTACAGAAGCCCCGAAGAAAGAGAAAGAGGAATTCTTAGAGAAACTATGAGTTACGCGGTACTGTGTAACCACTTATGATAATGATAAGAATGAGTTCCGGGAGATGCTCAAGGAGGAAAAATAAAAGATACAAAGAGAAAAGGACCAACTTCTTCTAGAGAAGAATACAATGAAAGAAGTGGTGATCAGAACACTTCTCTCTATGTTAGGCTTGGCACATGAGGAACATGAGGTAGTCGAGGTTCAAGTGATGAAGCTCGTTGAGGCCATCCAACAGCTTCAAGCAAGGGTAACGAAGCTGGAGATCCAAGTAGGACGGAGCACTCCATAGGAAGTGCACAACTAGAGGGAGGAAGCCGCTAAGAGCGCAATTGGAAGGATCAGGGCCCTCACCTTAGAATGTAAACAACTGAGAGATAGAAGCATGCAGACCTACAAAAGCCTCATGGAATATCCAGAGCTTAGGAATTTGGAAGGGAAGATATAGGAGGCACAATAGCAGGCAATGTCAGTACATGTGAAAATGAATTTTCTCACTTTAGTTGAGAGAATGAAGAGATCACAAGAACAACACACAATCTAGCAACAGATTACTACCATCCAAGGAAGAGTAATGGAAGTCACCTAGAGGATACAACCAGTGTAGGATGAAGCTTGTGTGGTGTTTGAAGAGATTGAAGGACAAGGTTCACAACTAGACCAAGTGGTTGCGACAGTGGAGCAATACGTGGAAGGGCCTATTATAGAGAAAATGATACAGGATTTCGTTGAGAAGGAAGTTCAAGTGAAGCAACAAGTCGAGGCAACTTGAGCTAAGCTTGAGGCCTTTGAAGTAGAGTTTCCTAGATCTGAGTGGCTTGGGATGAGTGACATGTGAGTGTTGGGGGCATGTTGGACCTCGACCAAGTTTTGAGGAAGCATTGGTCAGGTTTGACCACTTTTCGGACATCGATGCAGTGATCGAGGAAGGAACGCCCAGGTGGAGCTGAGATCACAGGATATCACTTATTTTGTGGGATTTTTAGACCCAACATGGAGTTCTTAGGGTTTTTTAACATGTTATGGTGTGTCGGCCCATGGGTTTACCAATGATTAGGCCTTTTTGTAAATGTAAAAGTATAAATAAGTAAAGATTGTAAGGTAGAAGTAGCTTAGTGATGTAGTGACGGGGATGTAATTGGCTAAGTGAAAGAGGCAAGTAGTTTTGAGTTGATTTGTGCAACAAAACATGTATGTAAGGCTTTGTGCCTGATATAGGATTTAGCTCTATGCCTTGACCTGATTTTGGGAAGGTCGATCTGGTGCTTAGTGTGCAAATCACTTATCCGGTTCAAAGTTGGGCTTTGTTTCTTAGTGCACATGAGAAGATGAATGTAAGAGATTGAAGCCTAATAAATAAGAAGAAAAAGTTGGTGGATGTAGCCCCACACTGGGGTGAACCACGTATATCATATGTTGATGTTTTTTTTTCCTATGATGTTTATGCTATGGATCTGCTTAGTGCATTGATTTTTATATGTAATAGATAGATCTATGAATGCTTAGTGCTGTATTCATGTTGGATGTGCCAAATATAACCTATGGTGTAAGTGTGATGTTTATTTCGTCATTGTTACAACAACAATTTATACATAGGGTTTTTTCTGCGACGTGAATGAAGTTGATAACTAATGCATGTTGTTCTTAAGTACTCTGTGAAGTAACTGTAATCACAGATCGATGTCCTAGCTTGGTTACAAACACCTGTGTCCTGTAACCATCCTTGCCTCTACCTCGAGTGAGACTTCGCCTACTTCGCAGGTGTTTCCGAAAGGGCTAGTAGTTAGGGTTTTTTTGGTGCGTTGTTGAAGCATTGAACCTTGGGTTTTCCCCTGTGCCAAAAACTATGTAACTAAACCCTTTTGGTTGAGATTTATCAATTGGCTAAAGAAGGTATTGCTCCTTGTATCCTCATAGTGTGCTATCATTTCTTCCATGAAAATTGTCCAAGTGATGAGTGATTTGCGAGAACAAAGACATCGATACCACACAAATTGATTGGGTTCTAAATATAAATAAGCAATTCATACCTTTTGTGTATGTGGCACATTATGTAGATCGACGAATTTATCCATCTAAAGTATCCATGTGATTGGGTCCTTTCCATCAAACTTCCTCATATCAATCTTAGGAAAGTGGTTGGTCTTCAACCCAAGGCTAGAGTTTGTCCATTCTTGATTCATCTTCCTTGTGTCCTCATCATGAATTTCATGGGATACATTTTCACTTTCAAGTGTCCTCTCTATTAGGAAATTTTTCAATCCTTCCATGAACTCGCTTTTTAAACCATCCAACTTAGTATCCATTATTCTCTCCAACTTAGCTTCCATTGAATCCATCATCTCTTGTAGTTCCTCTTTTCTTATTGTCTTGTTTTTAAAATCATTTATGTCCCTACAAATTTATTCACCTTCATCAAGACTCCAAGTAGGACTATCTAGAGGCTTATTTGGTGTAGAAGTTATGTTTTTTGGTTGCATGTTTGCAAAGTATCACTTTAAACCTTGATTTTGAGGTGGTTCTGCTAGACAATCTTTCTTTTGTTGTATCTACAAAATTTCAGCCCTTCTGGGTATGAAAATTCATTTTTTGTAGTTCTCTGATATTTCTTCTCTACAATTCAATAGGTATGATCAAATTTGGATGTACTGAGTGGAATTTATGGTAACTTCCCCAGAACTTGTTGATTTTTTTCCTTTCCGGGCAATCTCACTTGTATAGAGTGCCCCACACAAAATAATTAATATACAATTATGAAAATTGTACAAGAAATACTATAGACTATCCACTATCCAATGCAACTAGTCTCACTCAATTTGGATACTCAAGGATTAATTTATGATTTTTTTACCCGGAACACCTTCTTGAGACTAGTCAATAGGACTAGTCAGATACCCTATATTCCATATGTTGTATATACAAATGTAAGATTACCATGAAGATGAAGTTTTATCACAGATACCTTAATAATTTATGTGAATAACTGTAGGATTTCAGAGTCAGAAATGTTACATAAAAAATTTCATAGCGAAAATTCTACGATGACTGAATTTAAGATGATTCTAGAACCCTATCTTACATAGGATGTATCTCCGAAAGTATAAGGCCTCAGGAGATGAAATTTGAACCCAACGTGCCTTGATCTGTCTACTAAATATCATATAAGGGGTTCCTTCTGAAACGTTGTAGAAAAAACATTATAGTGAAAATTCCAAGGTGTCTCAAATGTAGCAGCAAAACCCTAAGACCTTGAGCTCTGATACCAAATGTTAGGAACCAAATATCTAGATAGAATATAAAAACCTCAGAATAAGTAATCAATGCCTTGAAAAATATATAATTTCAGATAATAAGCCTCTTTGAGGGGTAAACCTCCTTACACACCACATAAATTTCCAAATACAAGATGATTCGAAGTGAAAATGCCTCCTTGGTATATATAGAAGACTAGGAGGTACAATTACAACTAATGGACCCAAGATAACATAAATAAAATATCATTACTAATTTAATATTCCCCAATTAATGGGTAATGTGCCATGTTTTATGGATTAACCTCATTTCATGTATTTCCAATTCCAATCATTAAAATAAATTCAAAAGAACAAAATTTATCTTATATACTCAGTTTCTGGTTTTTAATGATCTATATGTTTTCATCTGAAACCAAGTGAAGGAATTCTTAACTGCTCCTTTGCTTAGTGGATTTTCCCCTCTTTTTCCTCGTATTCATTTGATTTAATTTGAATAGATCCAACAATTTTACTACCTTCCCCTAAAATATTAGCCTGTTAACCTTGTATTTGATTAATTCAGAATTGTGATTCCATTGCCCAATGGCCTTCCTTTGTTGTTCCAACCAAAAATTTCAAAAACCAAATCTTGTACTATCATAACTAGCCTAAAGTTTTCAGAAAACAAAGATAAATATTATAGAGAGATCCCTCTATGAGTCTAGGAGGGATAGATATTGGACTCCAAAGTTTTTTTGTGGTTACCTTTGTCAACTTCTTCCTTGACCTGAGAAATTACAGAGTGATAACACAACTTCTGCATTTGAAAAGGGTTCTAAAAATGTATCGATGATAGTGTCATCAAGATAATCAAATAAAGTTATGGTCATAGCAAGCATAGGCCAAAACCAATCATTACTTCACATAGAGCTACATAATCTTAGAAACTATTTTTTAGTAGTGAAAGAGGAAAGTCAAATCCCTCATGAGAGATTTATGCTTCTCTTTTTAGTAGTAAAATAGGAAAGTAAAATCCGTCATGAGAGAGTTGTGCTTCTTGATTTCATTGTATCATTTTAGATATATCACTATATTCTTACAATCATGGCTAACTATATATTTGATTCAATTGACTGAAGGTACAACCAAACATGTACCTATGACTCGAGTGAGGAAAGCCTATGACAAATAGAGGGAAATGCGATGCCATATAGTAGATATGATACATGAACAAGGACCATAGGTGAAAAAGTCAGAAGAAAATTTCGTAGACGCATGGAATTTTTTCTTTTTGAAGGAGGATCATGCTCTTGTGATGATGAGAGCATATGAGACATAGAGGTGCCACTCGGGTATAAAATCTAGTGAAATAATGGGTACCTAAAGAACTTCCTTCATTAGACATTGAATTCATTGTCAACAATAGGACATATCACATTGCACCATCCTCCCTACATGGCCTGGGGATATTTGCCATGGATTGAATAACTGTAAAATACAATACAATAACTGAATTGATGGACTATGTCAGACTGTGTTACAATTATAACGATTGGATGCGGTTGGTCCATTACATGTGAAGTATGCGAAGATATGCACTCACTGAAAATTATATAAACTAATAAACAACGATAAAATTAAGGGAGTGACTCTCTATATTGATGGAAGGCCTAAATATTTTGGCAATATCATATGGTTTATAAACAACACACGACCCGAGACAACAAACAAGAAACCGAATTTCATATATGAGGAACACGAAGAGAATCAGGTAGTCATGTGTGCAATAAAAAAGATAACTCCCGAGGAAGAGTTATTAGTGGATTACTATTTGAATCGAAAAGAAACATCGAATAATAGTGCACGGGTACTTATGCAACACCTCCTTAAGCAACCTCTACTTATTGCATTATAATTTTTTTTATCTTTAACAATATTTTAAATATTTCACAATCCCAATTTTATAATAATGTGGGAGGTTGATCGTTGAGGTTGATTTTATTTGGGTGGGAATTAGTTTTTTTGTTATCGTTAACAATTTTTTAAATATTTTGGGGGTTGTAATTATATTATAATGTGACAGGATGGTCATGGAGAAGAGCCAACCACAAAATGTGTAAATGATTATCAAATTCAACTTTCATTTTACGTGAATTTTATTATTTGTTTATATAATTTTATTTGTGTGGCGATCAATTATTTCATTTGTTTATATAATTGAAATAAAATTGATTTTTTTGAAATTATATGTAGTCTACTGGCCATTTTTATATCATTCCACCGATGAGGAGGGGTTGTATTCACCCCCTGATCCGATGGTATTGATAAAAACAAATATCATTAAAGCAAACAATGAACTTTCTAGCTTGTTAGACCATCCAAATCAAACTCCTTACGTCCTAAAAAGGATCAATCTGCTTATGTCACAACTTAACACATATAAGGTAATAACTATAATTTAAAGTTTTTTTTTTAATGTACTCATATGTTCAATTATGAAAGTTGTTTTTTTAACTTTTACATTATCTCACGAAAAAAAAATTTCTTTCTTATAAAGATACTTTTGGAGCCTTTTAGCTCGGTGTTGGTAGTAGTTGCACTACAGAGATGCCACAGAGTCCCGATGCGGGCTGTCATATACCTGCTAGATTATTGTTTACTTCTCCATCTTCCACACCTTTAGAAAGGAGTCATGGCACGCAATGCCAAGCAACCACATAACATACAGTATCTAGAGGTGGTGATAGAGATGAGGCTGATGATGTGGTTGATATGGTTTTATTTCTTGGAACTAGAGATGTGACCAGCACGAGGACCCTTCCATGCATATTTTTTGTCGACGATAACGAACTTCCATTAAAAAAAAATAAGACAACAAGGTAGTTTTTCATATTTTAACTGTTTCATGTTGTCCATCTCATACATAAATCATCTAGATTATTATTTTTGAATTGATGATCATATCTTTTTGTGTGTAGGAAACTACCATTTTTATAGGCACCTGGAGAGCAAGGTCTTGTTGATTTTTGGGGCAACCTTACAATGTAGATTTCAGAAACCAAAATATGTCTCTACCTGAAACAAATTAACCCACAATTTTCTTTAAAGGGAAGTTCTCTGATACCACTTGTAGTATTCCATCTATCAAATAGTATGTAGAATGTAAATATTTTAGTTAGAAATGGCAGAACAACAATGATATAACCAGAACAATACCAAAATAATACAAGAATAACACCAAAAAGAGCACCTTGATTAATGATAACAATTCTCACTTGCCTCTTCGAGTGGGAAACCTCCAACAAAGAAAAGCTCTATTACAATAATATCTAAGACAAGACTTCTCATACCCTCTACAATTATTTATACTAAATATATCTATCCAAAAGAGAAATCTAGAGGAAGATCCTTCTAGAAGCAGAAGCTTCTATTAGGTCTTCTTACATTTGAATTATTCCTCCTTATTGCTAGGCCTTATTAATATTGACCTTTATTACATGGAAATATATTATTCTATTGACTTGATGGGTTAGGTAGGTTATGTCCCTAACAAACATTCAATCTACAATATTTGGCCATGTGTCCAAATTCTTTGCACTTGTACCACTCTATCTCATTACTTAGTGAATCAAAATTGTTGTGATATTTGTCATGTGCTTCATGTGAATTTTTGAAATAACTGTTGTTTGAATAACCCACATAGTTTCTTATGTTCTTATCATAGAATCTATCATTTGCAGCTTTGTGACCAAAATTGTTACAAGAATAACATAAACCAAAAAATATAGTTTGATACCCAGATGTAGGGGATAGTCTAAATGTTTTTCTCTTCTGAAGCCTTCCTTTGGAGATTTTGTTGATTGTTGATTCTGTGTTCTGAATCTTTTAAGTGGTTCAGTTCCTCTTTGATTTTATTCTTGGGTTCTTATTGGACCACTGACAATTCCTGCATAGCTTCTTTGTTCTTATTCATGTTCTTTTGTCTTAGAGCTCGAACCTTTCTCGGTCTTCATATGGTTGTACCCTGGTCCAGACCTGTCATAGTATAGCCTTTGATTGTTGATGATCGCGTCAAATATTTTGGTGTTATTCTAATGCATATATTTCTTCTGAAGATCTTTTCTTAGGGTAACTATTTATGTTTCCAAGATTTCAATCATCTTCTCCTTATATTCTAATTGATTTCTGATTGTTTCTTCAATCCTTTTGTCGTCTTCTACCTGCATTTTTAACTTTGTGATTATCTTCTTGGTTTCTTCTGAGTAGTAATTTTGAGATCCTTATTTCTTCTTTAAATCTGCCTTGAGTAAATTAATTTTCTTTCTTACTTTCCATATCTCTTTTAGGGCAATAATTAATTCTTCTCTGAGATCGAATTCAACTTCTTCTTCATAATCTTCATCATCTTCTACTACCATGAAAAATGATCTTTCTGAATCATTTTCACTCTCATCATCCTCGCCTAATGAAGAACTATCTCCCTTTGAGTAGAAACATTTCTTGAAGAATTTATTTTTGTTTCTTCTCTTGTCTCCCTTTTGATTTTTCTTTTTCAACATAGTTACCAACTTAACTAGAACTCTCCAGAGTTCTCAATTTTTCAACATGGCTATTTTTAACCCTAAATAAAAAAGTGGAGCTACTGGTAACAACCTTTTTTTTACACTAGTTACAATTTAGACACGTTGCATTGACAACTGATGTCATTGTGGACAAGACATTAAAATTAGCCCTTGAATCGAAAATCGATGCTACCAATAGAACCAAGTTTTTTTTTGGATTCAAAATTATAACTTCATTGAAACTCTGGCCTCGACAATGAATACCATCGTCGATAAATAACTCAAAATTGGCTCCTAAATCATTGCTTAAAAATACATTAAAATTTACATTAAAAAAATAAAGAAATTAAAAAAAATAAGAGAGTTAGTTTTTTAAAAAGTAAACCAAAAAACAATAATTCTTTTAAGAAAAACTATAACGGCTTTTTTTCTTTTAAAAGAAAATTAAAAACTAAAAAAACTAAAAAGGAAAGGAAAACCACAAAAATTATATATATATATATATATATATATATATGATTTTTTTTTGGAAAATAAAAATAAATAACAAAAATCTAATTTATTTTAAAAAAGAAGAAAAATATGTAAAGAAATTAAAATATATATTAAAAATACTAATCGAAATACAAAATTTAATATAAAATTAAAACAAAAAAAAAAGACAAAAACATACATAAAAATAACCAATTTTTTTTTTAAATATATTAAAAATAAAATAAAAATAACACTTAAAATATAAAATTTATACAAAATATTTAAAAACTAAACTTAAAAAATACATAATATACAATTTTAAAATAGTTTTTTTTTTTGTTTTTTTGACAAAAACGGTTAATGGAGCTTTATTATAGAAGAGCAGTGGCGAAGCCATTGGAACAGTTACTTCTGAGATAATACAATTTCAACTGAATTGTTACAAGGCCAGGAGGCTCTACCCACCTTCCTGATTACAATTCTTAGATATAGAAAACCTTCCTAATCTCTAGGTTTGCTATATGTAGAGGCTTCTATACAAAATGCCTAGTTAACATCGTTATTTGTAGAGTACTTGCTTGGCCTAAACTTTATTGGCCAAAATTCCTTGGGCCCTCCTTCTTGGGCAAACCCCGCTCCAGTTGCTAGTCCTTGTTCATGTTTTCCATTTGGGATTCCATCTTCCTGACTCGTTCTTTGGGTCTATGTATTCATGGCGAATCTAGTCCAGCTCCTCTGAAAACCCATTTTTTGTCGTTTTGATATCGGCTTCTAGCATTTCTAGTCACCTCCCTACCTCAACATCCAGGTTCTAAAGGAAATCGTCTTGATTGTGCATAAAATGTTTGAGCCTCTTCAGATCCTCTTCCATCGCCTTCAGCCTATCCTCCGTTGACGACTTGCTCCCTGAGCTGGAAGCCATTGCTACTACTTCTTCTCCTGTTTGTCTTCTTCTACGTGTGTGATTTCCTTTCACTGCTAAATATTTGCCTCTACATAGGCGACTTCCTTTTACCAAGCTGCCCAGGGGATGGAATGGCGCTTCCCGTCCTGTTCTTTTATCCCCAATTTCATCCATATTTAGGATCCATTTCATATGGTCGATCCAATGCATCCAGTCGATACGAGCGATCTAGCACAGAGTATGGGTCTAGTGTTGGGCCCTTGGACTTTTCTGAGATTTCAGTGATCGATTGGATGACTTTCCCCTCATTCTTGACGCTAGTCATATCTCTGTCTGTCTTGTTTCAGGCCTTGTGAGTTGTCCGATACTTTGGCGTATCCTCTACTTTCCCTCTTTGTCAGCTCACATCCTTGTGTTTTCATTATCCTTTCTGGTCCATCGTGGTTGTATCCTTCCTACCCAGGCCTTACGGAATTGCCACGATTGACATGATTCCATTGGCTTGAAGTGTTCCAATACTTGAGAGGGTGCCTTTGTTGGCTTCTGCATCTGCTGGTGCATTCTTTTTTCAGGGAACATGGAACAACTAATATGTTCTCAGGCTTCCCAGTTGTAGATGTAATTTCTCTAGTATGTGCTGGAGTTTTGCTTGCTTAACCGTGTTACGATGGATCAAAGCTTGAATTATGATTCTGGAGTCTCCTATAATCACTAGGTCTTGGACGATTTTTCTAATACCTTGATTCAGCCCTTGCCAAAGTGCTAGTGATTCTTCTCTGTTGTTTGTTTATGCTCCTAATCCCAAGGTATAGGATAGTTCTAACTGTCCATTGGGGCTTACTAGGACCCCTCCTCCGCCTACCACCTCAGGGTTTCCTTTGGAGGCCCCATCAAAGAACAATATATGATTTCTTCTATGTCTCTTCCATTCCTCGAAATCCCCCTCCTCCTTCTGAATTTCCCAAGTTTCATGTTTTAACTCATTTCCTATTTGCTGTGGATGGTCCCTAATACTGAAGTTTTTAATCCAATGCTCCGCTTCTGGCTCTAGGAGTCTCGAGTTCTTTACTTTGCAAAAGTAAGGGGAAATTTCTCCAAAGAGGGCCTTTATCTTTGTTGCTACTTGTGGTGGGTTACTTTTGGTCTCCCTAAATAGCCTGCTATTTCGTTCCATCCAAATATTCCATAGGATTAATTTTGGGAGTATTCTCCAGATAGTGGAAAGGTGGGCCTTTTTCATGACCTGAAAGGGACATTGGGAACTCCTGTTTCAGAGCAGGGTGATGGTATATTGAGGTAGAATGATTGTTCCTGGCTTCATCCCAAGGACCAAATGCTAGACCTCCTTGGAGTATGCGCATTGCAAGAGAAGATGGTATGAATTTTCCTCCTCTTGCATGAAGAGTGGACATCTGGATGGTCCTTCCCATCCTCTCCTTCTCAGATTTTCTCCAGTTATAATTCTCCTGTGGGCCAAGGTCCATACAAACATATCTATCTTTGGTAAGGACTTGGAAGTCTAGATGGATCTCCAAATTACTAGATCTGGTGGGACATGAGGAACAATTGTAAAGTTTTTATACCCTGTTGTTGTTGTGTAGGCTTCGGAGAGTGATCCCCAACCTCTCTTGTCTTTTTTCCTTTCTTTTATTAGGGATTTCTCTTGTAAATAGTCTTTCAAGGTGTTCCATTCCCCATCGAGCTCTTGAGGTATGTTGTTGGCTTCCCACCTTAGCCATGTTTTGTCCACATCTTCACTCCAGATCGAGATGTCCCAAATATTGATTCGGTCCTGAATTCTCATCCAGGATTTTAGCCTTTCTAAACCTTCCATCGAACTTAAGGGTGGGTCTCCCAAGACTGAGTCTTCCCAAACATTAATTTTCTTTCCATTCCCTGGTATCTAGGTGAGGTGAGGACTGAAGAGCTTCAAATATTTTAGACACAAATTGAATATAAGAGAACCTTTCATCATAGTTGTTGGTCAATCTAGGCATTTTGTTCTCATGCCTCGAAAGTACTTCTTCTAGATCAATTTTTTTCTCCAGGAGGCTTTTCCCAAAAGAAGATTCCAAAGCAGCTTGGCTCCTAGATCTAAGTTTTGGGAGTGGATGTCTTTGAATTGGAGGCCTCCTTCTGAAAATGGCTTGGATACTTTATCCTATCTTATTAGGTGGAATTTTCTCCCTTTTTTCTTCCCTCCTTCCCACAGGAACCTTCTGAATAGAACTTCGATTTTCTAAATCATGGTGGCTGAGGCTAGTAACCAAGAACATTGGTAGATCAGGATGCTTTCTATAAACACTTTGAAGAGACAACTTTACCCACAAGGTTTATCCATTTTTCTCCCCAAGAGTTTATTATTTCTTTTAACTTGTCTATCACTAGGAGCCATTGAGATGCCTTTGGCTTGGTCCTGAAATTTGGTACTCCCAGGTATTTAAACGTGTCCCAATTGGTGCAACCTTCCATTCCTAGGACTCTTGATATATCCTACATTTCCCTTGGTGAGGTATTCCATCCGTAGATCTTTCTTTTAGGAATGATTATTTCGCTTCTTGAGATCTCATTGTAAATGTCCAACTCCACTTTAAACTTCCTTGTTGTCTATACACTTTCTCATCCAAGCAGTAAGGTAATATCCGTGAATTGGGAGTGGTTGATGTAATTTACCCCTGGGGCTATTCTTAGGCCCAAGAAATTATTATTAATCTGAACTTGATCCAGTTGGAAGTTGAGCACAGAGTCTTGAATTACATAGAGTAGTGGCGAGAGGGGACAACCTTGTTGGAGGCCCCTAGAGGCTTGAAATAACATAGTTGATCGACCATTTACTAAGGGGTGATCCAGGGGGATCCAATGTAAGATTTTATCCAATTATAAAGGATGGAGAAAAGAAAAAGTTTTCCATGTCTTTGAAAAAGAAGTTATGCCTAACTCTATCAAACACATTTGCTAGAGTGAGCTTTAAGATCATACCTTTGTCTTTTCTTCGAATGCTTGAATGTAGTGCTTTCTGAACTAGGATGATGTTGTCCACTATATGTCGTCCTTTGATGAACCCACCTTGGTTCTCCGAGGTGATTACAGGGAGGATTTTTTTTATTCTGTTGGCTATTATTTTTGTGAGGATCTTGTAGCTTGTGTTGCAGCGAGATATTGACTGGAATCTTCCAAAACTTACTGCTCATTTTTCTTTCGGAATAAGAGCTAGGAAGGATGAGTTTGTTCCTCCTCCTATATTGCTGCAATTATGAGATTTTCGGATCAATTTTATTAGATATTTTTTTATTATATCACAACAATTTTGATAAAATCTAGTTGTGAATCCATCTGGTCCCATTGCCTTGTCTAGGTTCATCTAGTTGAGGGCCTCTTTTATTTCTTGTTGGTTTACTTCCTTTACCAATTTGTTGTTGGCATCCTCTTCGGTAACGGTCGGTACTAGGGAGAGCAGATAGAAATTTGATTCTATTAGGGGTGTTTGAGTCTTTGTGTAGAGAGTTTTGAAGGGTTCTACTGTAACTGCTTTTATTCCTTCAAAATACAATATAATTTGGTCATGAACATGGATTTCATTGACTTTCTTGGACTACTTCCTTACTTTCACTTACTTGTGGAAGTAATTGTTGTTTTAGTAATGTTATTTTATTTATGTTGTCTTTATTCCATTAGTTGTAATTATACCTCCTAGTCTCCTATATATACCAAGGAGACATTCGAATTTGGAATCATCTTGTACTTGAACATTTAAGTGGGGTAAAAGGAGGTTTCCTCCTCGAAGAGGCTTATTATCTGAAATTATCTCCTTTTCAAGGCGTTGAGTACATTGTCTGAGCTTTTTCTATGCTATATTGATATTTGGTTCTTAATAAATAACAATAAACACATACATGAAACATATACAAGAAATATCCATAAAATATAAACACAATTATAAATCATACACAGGATAAATCTGTAAAACTAAGCATGGAAATAATAATGCAACACGTAAATTTGTCACACATTTGACACTTATCTTGGTAAGAATATCACCAACTACGTGCAAAATGTAAGGTAGCTAGAGAGGTAGTGGGGGGGCCCAGAGGGCCCATAGTGATAATAGTGCAGGTCATTCAATGTAAGGTGGACTAGAGATAATAGTAATAACCAAAGACCTAGGGAGGTAATATGGGGTATACCTAGGGAGGTAATATGGGGTACCTAGGGAGGTACCCAATGGGAATGTAGTTATGTGTTATTAGTGGAAGTCATTTAATATATGGGAATGTGGTCATTCAATGTAAGGTGGACTAGGTCCACTATATTAATAAA
>ML779245.1:46513-107517 GCA_009831015.1 Picea engelmannii | reverse complement strand
CGGCTGAAGATTCCACTTGGGAAGATGAGTCTTTTATACAGAAGCATCCAGAGTTACTCAAGCATTGCGGACAACACTTGTCTCAAGGGGAGGGGCATGTTAAGCCCTAATATTGGCTCATTACCCCTTAATTGGGGCATATTTTATTAGTAATGTTATTTTATTTATGTCGGCTTTAGGCCATTACTTGTAATTATACCTCCTATTCTCCTATATATACCAAGGAGACATTTTCATTTTGAATCATCTGGTACTTGAACATTTAAGTGGGGTAAAAGGAGGTTGCCCCCTCGAAGAGGCTTATTATTTGAAATTATCTCTTTTTCAAGGCATTGATTACATTTCCTGAGGTTTTTCTATGCTATATTGATGTTTGATTCTTAACATTTCGCGACTTCACACCTCGCGACCTCATGAATCTTGATGCAAGGGTTTCATCTCTTCAACCCACGAAACCCCGAGATGTGAAGTATGTGAGTGATCTGACAGCCCCTATTGGCTCAGATCCTATGGATCTATTCTCCCTTGAGCTTAAACAAAAAACACACTCACCGTAAACCTCCTTTCTACTCTGCAATATCTGACGATTCTCGGGACTTCATGAATCCTCCACGGAGGAATCCAACCATCAAATTCCTCCTTGACGATTTCTATGAAATGAACACGGTATCTCTTCATGAAACTGGTCCACTAGCAAACCAACGTTGTTGCGCCTTCTTCCAATACTTTAAGGAATTAACTCTTCTGAGATTTTACCACAACCTAGATTCTTCAAAAAGACTCCTGCACACACTCCTTGCGGAAATTCATCAAATACTTCCAAGTATTTGAATTCTTCGACTCTGTGCACTCCCTGCGAAAACAATCTTTCAACAGTTTCACTCAGGTTGCAAACACTGAGACTTCACTCGGCCTACGCACTACTTGCACGACTCATGTACTTAACTTTCCCTTCTGATGCAGGAGCATCACCCACGTCAAGTGAGCCAATGCAGAAGTGGAGGACAGCTGGACAAGCGCCAGCACAAGTTTTGAAAACACCTTGAAACTGTTGCGTGAACATTAATGTGATAATTTAATGAAGCATACTTTGTATATTGTAGTCGGACCTTGAGCCTTTAGCTATCGTCCTTAATGGGTAGACGACATTGAAAGATATTTAATGCAGGTAGATAGAAATTAAATTCTAGATTAGACAGTTTTAGAAGAAAAGAGGGAAACGAGATATAGACACCCTCAGTGTGCATTGTAACATCATCTAGGAAGAGCAAGAGCATGCAGAGAGCTGTTTGAGAACACCCATGTATAGATATTTGAATTAATAGAAGAGATTGGTTCAAATTCATGGTTTTGTGTCTATTCTCTGTGTATTGATGTTGATATGCTCATGAATGTGTTCTTCCTATTATACATTTTCTTTTATATGCTGTGTATATGATTTCATGTTTGAATTGAAGTCTGAGAGAAAGAAGGAATGAGTTTCAATTGTTTCTCTATTTGAGCCAGAGGATTCCTGCAAGGAGTGCAGTTGAAGTGTCCGCAAGGAGTGCGTTGACAGAGGTTCATATAGAGGTAGCTTTTGTTCTCATTCATCCCAAAGGTGCAGTTGGGAATAGGAGCCGTGCAAGGAGTGTGCAGGCCGGGTAAGAATCTCAGGGTTGTGAATCTGAGTGAAGTATTGAAGGACTACTGTTGCAGAAGTGCGCAGAGTCAAAAGACTTCAACACCTAGTAAGTGTCTGAAGGTTGCCGCAAGGAGTGCGAGCAAGAAGTCTTTCTAAGAAGACGCAGAGTCGAGGAAAATCTCAAGAAGGAGAGGCCTTTGAGTTTGTTGAAGGACAGTGCAGGAAAGTGGTGCCTTGAAGGTTCAAGAAGCATCGTAAGTTTGCGAGCAGGCGGACGAGTTCCATGGAGCTACACTTGGTCATTTCATAGAATTCATCCGAACGGAATGGACGGTCGGTATTCTCCGAGGAGAATCCGTGAATCTCCGTGAGTCGTTAGATCTTGTGGATGTGCAGGGGAGATACAAGGCATATTCTCGAAGGTTTAAGCTTAGGACAGACAGAGCCGTTGATCCAATTCAGCTAGGAATGTTGGATTATTCGCGAAATCGCCTATCAGGATTTCGTGGGAGAAGGGTTGAAAACTTGGTAATGGGAATCGCGACATTGTGATACGCGATATCCTGACGGCTATGTAAATAGTGTGGGCCATAGCTGAGTCGGTGAGTGGAGGATAGGTGGCACAATCTATTGGGGTTTCGTGGTGAGAAGTCCTGATACAATAACATCAGGATTCACGAAATTGCGAACCCCAAATTCCCGATAGAGGTGACGGGACATTAAAAGGTCAACTCGCATGCGTGTCAGGTAATCAACATATCGGGAGTCGGGAGTCGGTAAAGCAAGTTGCTCGATATCGTGAGTTTTGAGGTCGTGATAGAGAAAGTCTCGATAGGAGAAGGGAAAGGTTAGCATTGACTCATATCGATGTTCGGGGATTCGTAGAACAAACACCCAACCAATGACCTTTGAATTCGCGAAGTCGCGAGTTCCAATCTCCCGATGAGCAAAGAGAGGGGGATCCCACAAGAGTTCTGTGGGTGCAGATTTCCCAATAGGGAAATAGAAGAACCTTAGAGTTATTCAGGTCATAGAAGAAGAGAAGATCCTGTGAGCGGACGTGCCTGAGGGTGCGATCCTGTGTCAGTTTGGTATCAGAGCCCAGAAAGGTTCTTTGCTTTCTGTTGCAGAGAAGAGGAGAATTCACCATGCCGCCAAGAAGAGATAGATAGTCACTCGATCCATAGGATAGGGAAATGTCGCGATGAAGAGGCAGGTAGATGGAAGATCTATCCATAGAGAGACAAATGTGTGATCTCCGAGATAGACTCAAAGACATGGAGACAACACAAAGACACACAGCCAGTGTAGGGGATCTGAGTGATTCTGAGAGTGAAGTTGAGGCTGAACATGAAGAGGAAGTTGCAACTGAAGATGCATCAAATGAGCATTTGATCAGAGCTATTGCCAGGATGGGTGTAAGGGCAAAGATGGACATTCCAGTTTACGAGGAAAACTTGGATGCAGAAGAACTTCTAGACTAGATTAGAGCTCTAGACACATACTTTGACTACGAATATGTCTAAGAGGACAAGAAAGTTAGACATGCTATCACTAGACTGAAGGGACATGTAGCATTGTGGTGGGATGAACTGCAAGCTGACAGACGCTGCAAGGGTATGCAAAAGATTAAGAGCTGGGACAGAATGATCGTGAAGATCAAGGCAAAATTCATCCTGAGGGACTATCAAATTTCTCTGTTTAGGAGAATGCAGAACCTGAGACAAAAGTTGATGACAGTGAAGGAATACACTGAGGAATTCTACAGACTGAACATCAGAGTAGGTCATCGGGAGAGCGATGATGAAAAAGTTGCCAGATATATGAATGGCCTGAGATATGATATCCAAGATGAGATGAGTATGGTGACCATTCAGACGGTGGAAGATGCTTATCAGATGGATTTGAAAGCTGAGGAGAAGCTGAGCTGAAAGAAGAGTCAGAGGGGCCGAGGTAGGAGTCATCCAAGAGGCAAGTCAGTTGCCCAGGAAAGAAACGAGAAACCCAAGGAGGAATGGAAGAAACTTTAGGGTAAAGTTGAGAGAGGTGGAACCTCACAGAGAGGGAAATACGTAGAGCAAAGAGGACAACATAATGAGCAGAGAGGAGATTATGCTGATAACAACACTTTTCCTCATACTAGAGGTAGAGGAAGAGGAAAAGGTGGAGTAATCACATGCTTCACATGTGGAAAGAATGGGCACAAGTCTTATGAGTGTCCAGAGAAAAATAAAGAGATTGGAGAAGCTCACATTGCCAAAGCATAGAGGCGAGATGTTGAGGCAGAAGACGCTGAAGGTGGAAGATCGCTGATGATGCAAAAAGTCCTTTTGACACTCGAGAAGGAGGTGGAAAGTTTAGTCCAAAGGACCAGACTTTTTAGGACTGCTTGCAAGACCAAGGATAGGGTATGCAAGGTCATTGTGGACAGTGGTAGCACGGACAATCTTGTTTCTACAGAGATGGTAGAGAAGCTGGAGCTGGAGACGACTGATCATCCAAGCCCATACAGAGTTTCGTGGCTACAGAAAGGACACCAGGTAACTGTCACTAAACAATTCTTGGTTGAATTCAAGAGAGGAGGATATAATGATAAGATCTTATGTGATGTCATTCCTATGGATGTTTTTCATCTATTGCTGGGTAGACCATGGAATAATGACAGAAATGTGATTCATGATGGGCTAATGAACACATATACCCTGGAGAAGAATGGGAGGACACACATGTTGCTTCCGATAAAGGATAAGGAAGTGAAGCCGGAAGTTAGCAACAAAGTACTTCTCATGAGTGGGAAGGAACTTCTTACAGAGGTTAAGAAGAGGGAGGATCCACAATTCTTTATGGTCAGGAAGCCGAGGATTTTTATGACTAGCACAAGAGTGGATGATTTGCCAAAGGAGGTTCAGGAACTGTTGGAATAGTTCGCTGACATTGTAGTGGAAGAACTACCTCGTTCGTTGCCACCGATGAGAAGTGTGAGTCATCATATCGATCTCATACTAGGAGCCAGTTTTCCAAACAAAGTTGTGTACAGATTGATGTCGCATGAGAATGAATAAGTTAAGAGGCAGGTCCAGGAGTTATTGCTCAAAGGTTTGGTCAGGGAAAGCTTGAGTCCATGTGTTGTTTCAACAGTACTCTGTCCGAAGAAAGACAGAGGCTAGAGGATGTGTACCGAATCAAGGGTGATCAACAAAATAACCATCAGGTACAGATTTCCATTGCCGAGAATGGATGATCTGATGGATTTCTTGAGTGGAGCAAAATATTTTTCGAAGATTGATTTGAAAAGCGGTTATCACCAAATCCGCATGAGAGAAGGCGATGAATGGAAGACAACATTCAAAACAAATGAAGGGTTGTATGAATGGCTTGTTATGCCATTTGGATTAACAAATGCGCCAAGTACCTTTATGAGGTTGATGAATGAAGTCCTGAAGGAGTTCATCGGGAAATTTATCATTGTGTATTTGGATGACATACTGGTTTACAGTAAAACAACAGCAGAGCATCTGAAGCATTTGGCTATAGTGATGTAGAAATTACAGCAAGAGAAGCTGTTGATAAATATGAAGAAATCCTCATTCATGAATACAGAGCTCATTTACTTGGGATTTGTTATTTAGGAAAATGAGTTGAGGATGGATCCAGATAAGGTGGAGGTAATCAAGAATTGGCCATCACCGAAGAACATATTTTAGGTGAGAAGTTTTCACGTATTGGCTAGTTTCTACCAAAAATTCATTAAGAATTTCAGTGGAATTAGCACAGTGATGATGGATACAGTGAAGAAAAGACATAAATCTTTTCACTATACAGAAGAGGCTGAGAAGATTTTTAATCTATTGAAGAGGAAAATTACGGAACAACCAATTCTGATGTTGTTGGATTTCCAAAAGACATTTTAGGTGAAATGCGATGCAAGTGGATTTGCAATCAGAGTAGTCTTGAGTCAAGAAGACAGGCCAATAGCGTATTTCAGTGATATGTTGAATGAGGTGAAATTGAAGTACTCCAGATATGATAAGGAGTTCTATGCTATCATACAGGCATTGAAGAAATGGAGGCACTATTTGATTCCAAAAGAATTTGTTTTGTATAGTGATAACCATGCATTACAGTTTGTGACTCAACAGGAGAAGTTGAATCAGAGGCATGTTAAGTGGGTTGAGTACATGTAGAATTTCACATTTATGATTAAACATATTTTTGGTACTGCTAACAAAGTTGTTGATGCTTTGAGCAGAGAGTGTTTGCTGTTGTAGGAGTTCAAGGTCAAAACATTGGGTTTTGATGATCTCAGAGACATGTACGCAGATGATCAGGATTTTGGAGAGGCATATGAGGCAGCTGAGAATCCAGTTCTCAGAGATAGGAGCCAGTGGGCCGAATACATGATCCAAGAAGGATTGTTGTTTAAAGGCAATCAGCTATGTATTCCGGAATGCTCCATGAGGGAGAATCTATTAAAGGAGAAACACAGTGGAGGATTGGCCAGACATTTTGGTCATGACAAAATGTTCACAAAGATGAATGAATCATACTTTTGGCCAGGGATGCAATCAAAAGTCAAGATATTTGTAGACAGATGTAGAATTTGCCAGCATTCAAAGGGGAGGAAGTAGAATGCGGGATTTTATCAACCATTTCCCATACCAGAGAGGCCGTGGGATGCGATTAGCATGGATTTTGTATTGGGGTTTCCAAGGACACAAAGAGGTTGTGACTCGATCTTTGTGGTGGTGGATAGATTTTCCAAGATGTCACATTTTATCCCATGTCAGAAAACCAGTGATGTGACTCACATCGTGAACCTATTTTTCAAAGAAGTCATTCGACTTCACGGCTTACCAAGGAGTATTGTTTCAGACAGAGATACAAAGTTCATAAGGCATTTCTGGAGGACATTATGGAAGAAGTTGGGAACTAACTTGTTGTTTAGTTCATCTTATCATCCTCAGACGGACGGACAGACAGAAGTGGTGAAAAGAAGTCTAGGATATTTACTGAGAAGCTTGGTGATAGAGCACCACAGCAGTTGGGACAATGTATTGCCGTAGGCAGAGTTTGCTTATAATGACTCTGTTAATAGAAGTACAGGATAGAGTCCATTTCAGATTGTTTATGGCACACAGCTGAGGGGAATTTTTGAATTGAGGGATTCAGAACAGACTGTGACTAGGAGCGCTAGTGCAGAAGAATTTGATGAGGCGATGAAGGAACTTCACAGCCAGGTGAAGCAGCGGTTGCAGAATTCAAGCCAGGAGTATAAGCGCAAAGAAGATCAGCATAGAAGACAACTTCAATTCGAGGTTGGTGATCTGGTTCTTGCACATCTGAGGAAGGAAAGGTTCCCAAGAGGAACGTATAATAAATTGAATATGAAGAAAATCAGACCATGCAGAGTCTTGAAAAAGTTCAGGGAAAATGCTTATGAGATTGGATTACCCGATGGGGTCGGAATTTCTCCGATATTCAATATCTCAGATTTATACCCATATAGAGATGGGGGAACAGAGACTGGAAGTAATGAACAGTCATAGGTTCAGTGGCGAAAGTAGATTTCATTTGCAGAGAAACCACAGATGGAATGCATACTGGATAAGTGAGTAAGCAAGAGGACCAGGAAGAAAGAATACTTTGAGTATCTGGTCAAGTGGAAGAATCATCTGGTTGAAGATGCCAGCTGGGAGACTGAAGAAAAGATTCTGAGGCATGGACAAACTGTGTAGGAGCTCATGGACAGGAGCCCATTAAAATTTTCAATCGAGGGAGTATGATGCAGAAGCATCGCCCACGTCAAGCGAGCCAACACAGAAGCGGAGGACAGCTAGACAAGCGCTAGCACAAGTTTTGAAAACACCTTGAAACTGTTGTGCGAGCATTAATGTGATATGTTAATGAAGTGTACCTTGTATATTGTGGTCAGACCTTGAGCCTTTATCTCTCATCCATAGTAGGTAGACGACATTGAAATATAGTTAATGCAGGTAGATAGAAATTAAATTCTAGATTAGACAGTTTTAGAAGAAAAGAGGGAAACGAGATATAGACACCCTCAGTGTGCATTGTAACATCATCCAGGAAGAGCAAGAGCATGCAGAGAGATGTTTGAGAACACGCATGTACATATATTTGAATTAATAGAAGAGATTGGTTCAAATTCATGGTTTTGTGTCTGTTCTCTGTGTATTGATGTTGATATGCTCATGAATGTTTGCTTCCTGTTATACATTTTCTTTTATATGCTGTGTATATGATTTCATGTTTGAATTGAAGTCTGAGAGAAAGAAGGAATGAGTTTCAATTTTTTCTCKATTTGAGCCAGAGGATTCCTGCAAGGAGTGCAGTTGAAGTGTCTGCAAGGAGTGCGTTGACAGAGGGTTCAGATAGAGGTAGCTTTTGTTCTCATTCATCCCAAAGGTGCAGTTGGGCACAGGAGCCGTGCAAGGAGTGCACAGGCCGGGTAAGAATCTCGGGGTTGTGAACCTGAGTGAAGTATTGAAGGACTATTGTTGCATAAGTGTGCAGAGTCAAAAGACTTCAACACCTAGTAAGTGTCTGAAGGTTGCCGCAAGGAGTGCGAGCAATAAGTCCTTCTAATAAGACGCAGAGTCGAGGAAAATCTCAGGAAGGAGAGACCTTTGATTTTGTTGAAGGACAACACAGGAAAGCGGTGCCTTGAAGGTTCAAGAAGCATCATAAGTTTACGAGCAGGAGGACGAGTTCTGTGGAGCTACACTTGGTCATTTCGCGGAATTCATCCGGACGGAACAGACGGTCGGTATTCTCCAAGGAGAATCCGTGAATCTCCATGAGTCGTTAGATCTTGTGGATGTGTAGGGGACATACAGGGAGTATTCCCAAAGGTTTAAGCTCAGGACAGATAGAGCCATTGATCCAAGTCAGCCAGGACCGTTGGATTATTCGCGAAATCACTTATCGGGATTTCGTGGGAGAAGGGTCAAAAACTTGGTAACGGGAATCGTGACATTGCAATACGCGATATCCCGATGGCTATGTAAATAGTGTGGGCCACAGCTGAGTCGGTGAGTGGAGGACAGGTGGCACAATCTATCGAGGTTTCGTGGCGAGAAGTCTTGATACAATAGTGTTAGGATTCGCGAAATTGTGAACCCCGAATTCCCGATAGAGGTGACGGGACGTTAAAAGGTCAACTCACACGCGTGTCGGGTAATTAGCATATCAGGAGTCGGGAGTTGGTAAAGAAAGTTGCTCGATATCGCAAGTGTCGAGATCGCGATAGAGAAAGTACCGATAGGAGAAGGGAAAGGTCATCATTGACTCATATCGATGTTTGGGGATTCATAGAACCAACACCCGATAACTGACCTTTGAATTTGTGAAGTCGTGAGTTCCGATCTCCCGACGAGAAAAGAGAGGGGGATCCCACGAGAGATCTGTGGGTGCAGATTTCTCGATAGGGAAATAGAAGAACCTTAGAGTTCTTCAGGCTGTAGAAGAAGAGAAGATCCTGTGAGTGGACGTGCCTGAGGGTGCGACCCTACGTCACCTTCTGTGAGAATGAGAATGAGAACAACGTTATCTCTCCTGATCTTGTAGAGATGAACTCTAACTTCTGTCAATGCACACCTTGCGGACAATTTCACTGCACTCCTTGTAGGAAAACTCTTGCTCAGACAGAGAAACAATTGAAACTCATTCTATACTCTCCCTCTCTTTAGATTTCATACATTCAACATGAAATAATACATTCACACATCGAAACAAATGCATAAGAGAGAGTAAACAAGCATGAGCATAACATTCAATCATGCATACACAGAAAGTATTTGAATGCCATGATTCTGAATCAAGCTTCATATATTAATTTCAGAACTTCTGTACATGGGTTCTTCTACACATTTTTCTGCTTCTACTCTCCTATGCTCTCTTCTCATAATGCTGCTAATGATCCAAGTGAGGGTCTCTATATCCGTTTTCCCTCCGGCTCCTAAAACTGTCAAATCTAGGAATTTAAAGCTATATACTTACATTAACTAACATAAATGCCTTCACCTAATACAGACGAGAGTGGGACGCTCAATGTCTATTTACAATATGGAAGTAATCCCTTCCTTAACTATTTCATTTATTTTTTGCGCATCCAACTTCAAAAGATTTTTAAACAATTCATCATGTGCCCAAAATGCATTGGTGTGTGCCCCACACTCGCTTGACATTGGCAATGCTCCTACATCATAATCCCTCACTTGAAAATTTTCATGGGCTCCTGTCCATGAGCTCTCTCACGGTCTCTCCATGCTTTTGAATCTTTGTTTCATTCTTCGAGCTGGCATCTTCAACTGGATGTCCCTTCCACTTGACCAAGTATTCAAAGTATTCTTTTCTCCTAGTCCTCTTGCTAACTCTTTTGTCCAGTATGCTTTCCATCTGTGGTTTCTCTACAATTGGCATCTGTTTATCCCACTGAACCTTTGGTTGTTCACTACTTGTTCTTTCTTCCTCATCTTTGTATGGGTACAAATATGAGACATTGAATATCGAAGAAATTCTGATTCCATTGGGTAATTCAATCTCATAAGCATTTGCCCCAAATTTCTTCAAGACCTTACATGGTCCAATCTTCTTCATCTTTAGTTTGTTATATGTCCCCTTCGGGAACATTTGCTTTTTTAGATGTGCTAGAACCAAATCACCAACTTCAAATTGAAGTTTTCTCCCGTTTTGATCTTCTCTGCGCTTATATTCTTGGCTCGAGTTCTGCAATCTCTCCTTCACCTGACTGTGAAGTTCCTTCATTAATTCAACAAAATCCTCTACACTAGCACTCCTAGTTGCATTCTATTCTGAATCTCTCAATTCAGATACTCCTCTTGGCTGCATCCCATAAACAATTTGGAATGGACTCTTCCCTATGCTTCTATTGATTGAATCATTATAAGCAAATTTTGCCTATGGCAGAATATTATCCCACTGACTGTGGTGTTCTGTCACCAAGCTCCTTAGCAAGTCTCTCAAAATTCTATTCACAACTTCTATTTATCCATCCGTCTAAGGATGATAAGATAAACTGAATGATAATTGTGTTCCCATCTTTTTCCATAAGGTCCTCCAGAAGTGTCCCACGAACTTGGTGTCTCGATCTAAAACTATGCTCCTTGGTAAGCTGTGAAGTCGAATGACCTCTTTGAAAAACAGATTCACAAATTGAGTCGTGTCACTGGTTTTCTGACATGGTATGAAGTGTGCCATATTAGAAAATTTGTCTACCACTACAAAGATCGATTCAAACCCTCTTTGTGTTCTTGGCAGCCCCAATATGAATTCCATGGTTACTGCATCCCACAACTTGTCAGGTATGGGTAACGGTTGATAAAAGCCTGCATTCTGCCTCTTCCCTTTTGAATGATGACAAATTATACATCTATCCACGAATATTTTGATGTATGCTCTCATTCCTGGAAAAAAATATGACACATTTAACTTTGAGAACATCTTGTCATGACCGAAATGTTCGACCAATCCTCCACTATGTTTCTCCTTCAGCAAATTCTCCCTCATGGAGCATTTTGAAATACAAACTTGATTACCCTTAAACAATAATCCTTCCTGGATCATGTATTCTATCCATTGACCTCTTTCCCTGAGAATTGGATTCTCAGCTGCTTCATACGCCTCCTTAAAATCTGGATCATCTCTGTACATGTCCCTGAGATCATCAAAACCCAGTGTTTTGACTTTGAACTCCTGCAACAACAAACATTTCCTGCTCAATGCATCAACAACTTTGTTAGCAGTTCCAGAAATATGCTTAATTACAAAAGTAAATTTCTACATGTATTCAACCCATTTTACATGTCTTTGATTCAAATTCTCCTGTTGAGTCACAAATTGCAATGCATGATTGTCACTGTATAAGGCAAACTCCTTAGGAATCAAATAGTGTCTCCACTTATTCAATGTTTGAATAATAGCATAGAACTCCTTGTCATACGTGGATTATTTCACTCTCGCTTCATTCAGTTTCTCACTGAAGTATGATATCGACATGTCTTCTTGGATCAAGACTTCCCCTATTTCAAATCCACTTGCATCACATTTTACCTGAAATGTCTTTTTAAAATCAGGCAACACGAAAATTGGTTGTTCTGTGATTTTCTTCTTCAACAAATTGAATCTTTTCTCAGCGTCTTTTGTCTAATGAAAAGACTTGTGTCTCTTCTTCACTATGTACATCATTGGAGCACTAATTCCACTGAAATTCCTGATGAACTTTCGGTAGAAACTAGCCAATCCATGAAAAATTCTCACCTCAAATATACTCTTCGGTGATGGCCAAGTCCTAATTACCTCCACCTTATCCGGATCCATCCTCAACTTGTCTACAGAAATAACAAAACCCAAATAAATGAGCTCTATATTCACAAATGAGGATTTCTTCATATTTATTAGTAGCTTCTCTTGATGTAGCCTCTGCATCACTGTAGCCAAATGTTTCAGATGCTCTGCCTTTGTTTTACTAAAAATCAGTATGTCATCAAGATACACAATTGTAATGGCCGGTTTTAATTTTACATCAATTTATTGTGATAAACTAACATAGTAATTTCATAACACAGTCATTTATAACAGTAACTTCCGTAACTCAAATTTTACTATGAATAATAAAAAAAAAATTCTAACATAATACAACAATGCATAAATTTTAGAGAAATACCTTAACTCTGATGCTAATAATCCTTCTTGTTGTCCGTATCTTGCTTCCTTCCTGCTTCTTTAGAACACTACCCAAAGCCGTCCACCCTGTCGACTAGTTAGCTCCCTAGCCCCAGGATATCAACGGATATCCTGGCCCTCCGTGCCCAAAACCCCCAGCAACCCCAGGTGCACTGTGTCAATTCCACTCCAAATTTCACTCTGCCAATCCCCCAGCTCCAAAATTCATCCCCAACTCCCGTAGAATAATCCCCCCCTCCAACTCCTCTCCCCCCCTTATCCCTCCTTCACCGACTCTTCCTTTCATTAAATTCCTTATCCCTACATTCATTACCTTATCTTCTTATTTAATGTCTTGTCCCATTTATTTAATGCTTCTTATCCTTTATTTAATGTTTGTTATGCCACTCATATACGTAAGTTTTAATAAATTAAATTATCAACCCTATTAATTCTTTACTCACATAATTAAGGAGTTGATTAATAATTAAATAACCATTGACAATTATGAACAAATAATTAATGATAATTAATTTAGTTAATATTATATAGGAAACAATTATTGTTTGTCTAACATCTTAGGACAATCAAATTATCAATTTAATTATAATTAATAACCTTTACATTTATTTAAACAGGGTCGTTACAACAATGACAAATTTTTCGATGAAATCCTTCAGGACTTCGTTCATCAACCTCATGAAAGTACTTGGCTCATTCGTTAAGTCAAACGACATGACAAGCCATTCATACAACCCTTTGTTAGTCTTGAAGGCAGTCTTCCATTCATCACCTTCTCTCATATGAATCTGGTGATATCCATTTTTCAAATCAATATTCGAAAAAAAATTGGTCCCAATTAAGAAATCCATCATATCATCCATCCTTGGCAATGGAAATCTTTACCTGATGGTTATCTTGTTGATTTCACTCGAGTCAGTACACATCCTCCAGCCTCCGTATTTCTTTGGACTGAGTATTGTCGGAACAACACATGGACTCAAGCTTTCTCTAACCAACCCCTTGTCCATTAATTCTTGGACCTGTCTTTTGACTTCTTCATTCTCCTACGGCGTCAATATGTACGCTTATTTTTTTGGTAAACTAGATCCAGGTATGAGATCAATATGATGACTCACACTTCTAATCAGTGGCAACGAACGAGGTAGTTTGTCCACTACTATGTCAGCAAACTCTTCCAACAACTTATGAACCTCTTTCGGTAAATCATCTATCCTTGTACTGGTTAAAACAATTTTAGGCTTCCTGACCACAATGAATTGGGGTTCCTCTTTCTTCTTAACCTCTGTAAGAAGTTCCTTCCCACTCATGAGAACTACAATGTTGCTTACTTCAAGTTTCACCTCTTTGTCCTTAATCAACAACAACATGTGAGTTCTCCCATTCTTCTCTAGGGTGTATGTGTTCTTCCTCCCATCATGAGTCACATTTCTGTCATATTGCCATGGTCTACCCAGCAATAGATGACAAACATCCATGAGAATAACATCACAGAGTATTTCATCTTTATACCCTCCTATTTTAAATTCAGCTAAACATTGTTTAGTGACATTTACCTGATGTCCTTTTTGTAGCCATGAAACTCTGTATGGACTTGGATGTTCAATAGTCTCCAGCTCCTGTTTTTCTACCATCTCTGTAGAAATGACATTATATGTGCTACCACTATCCACAATGAACTTGCATACCCTATCCTTGGTTTTGCAAGAAGTCTAAAAAAGACTGTTCCTTTCCACTGGATTCTCCACCTCCTTCTCTGGCGTTAAGAGAAATTTTCGCATCATCAACGATCTTCCACCTTCAACATCCTCTACCTCAAAATTCTACCTCTGTTCTTCGGCAATGTGAGTTTCACCACCTTTATTTTTTTCTGGACATTCATAAGACTTGTGCCCGACCTTTCCACATGTGAAGCATTTCACCACTCCACCTCTTCCTCTTCCTCTACCTCTGGTACAAGGAAAAATGTTTCCATCAGCATACTGACCTCTCTGTTCGGTATGCTTCCCTCTCTGTGAGCTTTCACCTCTCTCAGTTTGAGTCTGCGGTTTCTTCCACTCTTCTTTGGGTTTCTGATTTTTGTCCTAGGAAACTAATTTGCCTCTCGGCTGACTTCTGCCTCGGCCTATTTGACCTTGTTTTCGACTTAGCTTCTCTTCGGCCTTAAGAGCCATTTGATAAGCATCTTCCACCGTTCGGAATTTCATCATGCTCATCTCATCCTGAATGTCATATCTCAGACCATTCATGTACCTGGAAAAATTTTCATCATCACTTTCGCGATGACCTGCCTTGATGTTCATCCTGTAGAATTCTTCAGTGTACTCCTTCACTATCATCAGTTTCTGTCTCAAATTCTGCATTCTCTGAAACACAGTAATTTGGTAGTCCCTGTGAATGAATTTCGCCTTCATCTTTGTGATCATCCTATCCCAACTCTTGATCTTATGCTTTCCCTTGTAACGTCTGTCAGCTTGTAGCTCATCCCACCACAATGTTGCATGTCCTTTCAATCTTGTGACAACACGCTTGACCTTTTTTTCATCCTCGACATCTTCATAGTCAAAATATGTGTCAAGAGCTCTAATCCAGTCTAGAAGCTCTTCAGCATCTAGGTTTCCTTCATATACTGGAATATCAATTTTTTCCTTAGCACCCATTCTTGCAACAGCCCTAATCAGGCATTCATTTGCTGCATCTTCTGTTGTGACCTCTTCTCCCTTATGTTCGACCTCATTTTCACTTTCAGAATCACTAAGATCCTCAGCACCGGCTGTGCGCCTCTGTGTTGTCTCCATGTCCTCAAGTCTTGCGCGTAGGTCACGCATCTCTCTCTCCATGGCTGGATCAGGCATCTGCCTACCTCTTCTTCTTGGCATTTCCCTTTCCTCTAGTGGATCGGGTGTTTTCCTGTCTCTTCTTCTTGGTGGCATGGTGAATCTTTCTTCCTCGCTTTCCCTGTCTGAAGTATATAGACATAGTCAAGCCCTAATACCAAAATTGGTGTAGCCCTATCGGCCCTCGGGTTGATATCCACTCATAGGATCATTCTATATGCCCTTGAGCTGGATCATCTCTTTCGATTTCCACTGGAATTTGCAAATTATCGATAGAACCACAGGTACTTTTCACAACTCACAATCTCATGCCTTCGCGAGTTGTGACTCCCGAATCTTCCTTCTCAAATCCACAATACCCGAGATTGCGAAATAGGTATAGCCCTTTTTTTCGTCAGCACCCTCCTTGAGTTACTATCGGCTAGGCTAAGCGCTAGCACTTCTCGCTTCTTGTGCCTTCGCGAGTTCAAAGGTCCAAATTTGGAACCTTTCTTTCCTGAACCCTCGAGAGGCAATATTGACTTTTCTCCTCTCACTCTCGCTACTCACGACTTCGCAAGTCGAAGGCTTGAACTTTCGCTCCCTTATCTCTCGAGTCCTCGAAACATGAGAGGTCTATGGGGTGTTGACTCCTCCAAATGTGTGACGTGTGTCCACCAGTCTACTTCTTGGACTGACCTTGCGGTTCTACCATATGTTTCCTCCGTGCATTGGCTCTCGGCACTTCATGAATTTTGCAATCGAAAGTAACTCCTCTCAACCTCCGAACCCCCGAACAGGTGAAATGCGATGGGGTTTCTGATCCAACGGTCCTCCCATGACCTGGTTCCAATGGCTATTCTCACTCCTCATGATTTCGCCTCTTGTGACTTGGACCACCCGATCTTTGGGCTCTCACCCAGCGAACCCCTGAGTTCACGAGATCCCTAGATCTCTGCCACATGTCCTCCTCCTAATAGACGGATATGATTTTCTCACGGTTTCGCGACTTCGAAACTTTTGGGACAAGAGTCTCGATCTCTTACCCTCATATATGCTGAAATGGCGAAATTCTGACACACCATCTATGCAAGTCCCACGATGGAACTTCCCACCTTTTTGGAGTTCTCAAACTTTGTGACTTCACGAATCTGGATTCTGTGCTCTCGAATCTCTGACTCACGAAGCCCTGAAATGGTCAACAAAGGTTTGACCTCCGTGTCGGTGAGTACGCCACCTATCCACTTTCATATGGACGATCCTGATTATCTTCACAGCTTTGCCACTCGCGAAGTTGAATGACTTCCCTTTCTGACCTTCGATGCCTGAATCCCCGATACGGGTGATTTTGCGACACATATCCTCCTTCTAATGGATGGCTCCAATTCTTTCTTTGGTTTTACGACTTCGTACCTCTTGACCTTGCGAATATTGATGCAAGGGTTTTGACTCTTGAACCCACGAAACCCTGAGATGCGAAGTATGTGAGTGATCTGACGGCCCCTGTTGGCTCAGATCCTACGACTCTATTCTCCCCTGAGCTTAAACAAAAAACACAGTCACCATAAACCTCCTTGCTACTTTGCAAGATCCGATGGTTCTCAGGACTTCGCGAAACCTCCACGGAGGATTCCGACCGTCAAATTCCTCCTTGACGATTTCTGTGAAATGAACACGGTATCTCTTCATGAAACTAGTCCACCAGCGAACCAACGTTGCTGCGCCTTCTTCCAATACTTTAAGGCATTACCTATTCTAAGCTTTTACCACAACCTAGATTCTTCAAAAAGACTCCTGCACACACTCCTTGCAGCAATTCGTCAAATACTTCCAAGTATTTAATTATTTGACTCTACACACTCCTTGCGACAGTAGTCTTTCAATAGCTTCATTCAGGTTGCAAACACTGAGACTTCGCTGAGCCTACGCACTCCTTGCATGACTCCTGTGCTTAACTTTCCCTTCTGCAAGAACGAGAATGAGAACAAGGTTATCTCTCCTGAGCTTGCAGAGACAAACTCTGACTTCTATCAACACACACCTTGTGAACAATTTTACTGAACTCCTTGCAGGAAAACTCTTGCTTAGACAAAGAAACAATTGAAACTCATTCTATACTCTCCCTCTCTTCAGATTTCAGACATTCAACATGAAATCATACATTCACGCATCAGAAAAAATGCATAACAGAGAGTAAAAAAGCATGAGCATAACATTCAATCATTCATACATAGAAAGTATTTGAACACCATGATTCTGAATCAAGCTTCATATATTAATCTCATAACTTTTGTACATGGGTTCTTCTACACAGTTTTCTGCTTCTGCTCTCCTATGCTCTCTTCTCATAATGCTACTAATGATACAATGATCCAAGTGAGGGTGTCTATATCCATTTTCCATCTGGCTCCTAAAATTATCAAATCTAGGAATTTAAAGCTATCTACTTAAATTAACTAACATAAATTCCTTCACCTAATACAGACGAGAGCGGGACGCTCAAGGTCTGTTTACAATATGGAAGTACGCTCTTCCTTAACTATTTAATTTATTTTTGGTGCATCCAACCTCAAAAGACTTTTAAATAATTCATCATGTGCCCAAAATGCGTTGGTGTGTGAACCACACTTACTTGACATTGGTGATGCTCCTGCATCACATTTTTATTAAGATATGAACCATTTTAGTTCAATAATACATATCAGAATTATTTTTTTTGATTTCCTAGAAATTTTATTTCCTTGATCAATTTTATGGGTGTACATTTATATTCCTCTATTCAATACCTTTCCAACGCCTTCTCACATGCTCAATACTGAGTCTTCAGCAGAAAGTTATGGTCAATTGAAAATTGCCCAATAACTTTTTTGTTCACTCTTCAACTGGGCACAATTTTGCGTTGTAATTATGTATTTCTGCACCTACTCCATTGGATATTTCATGGGATCTCCATTGGTTTTATTAATATATATCTTATGGACACTCTATCCAAGTTTCACCTCATTCTGGGTTCTGGGCTACTAGTTATAGCGCAATGAAGTTCTAGGCCAATTTGTGTTTTTGGTCTGAAATGGTATGGGTACATTCTTTTCCCTTTTAACCATATTTAACATGCCCATAAATTTAATTCATCTATGGGAATTTCTTCTATTATTTAATATATTTCCATTGACTTCTCCTGCGCCTCAATCTGATTCTAGAGCAGAAAGTTATGGCTCCATGAAGCTAGTTGTGTCGTATAATTTACCCTTCACTGTTTCTACTGTATCTTTCTCATAAAAGCTTCGTTTGACGAACGATTTACACCATTAGAAAGATCTATCTGAGATATTTTATTTGATTAAAAAAAAATGCTTGGTCTCATGGTTTTGTATTTTCTCAAAACGCTCTTACGGCCTTTAAAAATGCATTGTAAAAAGATGACATTCAAATGATATAAAACATCGTAGAAAATCACTGGTTTTCTGTTGTTATTTTCCCTTCAAACAAATTCGCACGAACATATATCAACCTGTGAACCCATATTCACCATGAACAACAAAAACACAAGGCAAATCATTCTTCAAACACTTTAAAACTATTTTGTATCACTTCTCTGTCCTACCAACAAGTTGTGTGCACTACTTTTGTGTCGCGCGCCAAAATCCACTGTGCAGTTTTCGTTTCTGTACTAATACCAATTGCACGTAGTTTTTGTATCACACACTGATATTCCATGCACATTGTACTCTACACATTGCACCATGCCATATTTTAGTATTCCCCCACCGTGAACCAATACTCTACGCGCACCATTAACTAACTTGTTGCGTGATAAGGTTATACTCATATTACGCGTGCACAAACCAAACTCCTCTGCACTATGCCAATACTGTGCACACCACGCATGCCATTATTATGAATATCCACACCATGCAAACTTATTATGTGTATGCACACTACGCAATGACAAATTTAGTGCGTGCACACTCACACCAACATTTTTCCGCGCAGTGCCAAAATTTTACCGCGCGCACTAGCATGCCAACATTTTCCCGCGCGCATACCAGCACGCCAACATTTTTCTGCGCGATACCCAAATTTAGAGCGCACACCAGGATGCCAACATTTGTCTGTGCAACACCCAATTTTCACATATCATAAGAATTTTACTACACATCCTATTTTTTTAGTGCACCCACCTATTCACATTCACCTTTATGCACATCGATTCCTTGTGAATTCCATTGCAGAAATTGGGGCTTTTTCCTAAGTTTTTCCCCAATTTACCATAGACATTATGCAACCACAAAATTTGTTCAATTTCACCCCAATAATAACAATTCAACCTCTGCAACAAAAAATCATTGTGGGTTGACATTTTTGGAATGAATTCACCCAAAATCAATTCACAAATTGGGAATTTTAATTACAAAACTCGCTCCAACTGACATGGCTTCCTTGTGACTTCAAATTCAACCAATTCTAGGTCTGAATTTTCTATAACATATATTAAATCGATAATATCTCACCACATGGCTGAATTTCTCAATTTTCCCATGAATTGAACAACATAAATTGGGGATTTTTCCCAATTCCACACAACTGTTGTTACTTTTTACCATGGATATTATGTAATTCGAAATTTGTCCACTTCGAAATAAATCCTCTATGAAATTTCACTTCAAATTAAATTGCTCGGCCCATACAGTCTCATTGTTAAAAATTGAATCTTTGATACCATATTGTAACATCCCTAGCCACCAACAGGCTGGGCCATGCCACTACGCAGACGCTTTACTTAGCTCTGAAACCGTTTTGTAACGTCCCCGACCATCCATGTCGGGCCATGCTACACCAGAGAACACTTATATTCTCTCTGCAGAACATATTGTAACATACCCAACATCTAACTGAGCTACGCTAGCCGGGCCATGCTACACCAGAGAACACTTACATTCTCTCTGCAGAACATATTGTAACATACCCAAGATCTAACTGAGCTATGCCACATAGAATCTTCTATCTGCATGCAATTAAGACATATGCACACAGGACACCTGCGGAAGCTTTACATGTAAAACATAAACATACAAATACATTTCGTAAATGAATGGATTCACACTGAAATAATAGTAAACACATACATGCAACATATACAGGAAATACCCATAAAATATAAACACAGTTATAAATCATACACAGGATAAATCCATAAAACTAAGCATGGAAATAATAATGCAGCATGTAAATTTTTCATACAGTTGACACTTATCTTAGTAAGAATATCACCAACTGTGTGTAGACCTTCCACAAACCTCCCATCCTTAGACACATTATTCATCAATCTCAATAGTGAGTCACCCCCGAGCTGGGACTAAACTCCACCCAGGTAAAGGGTTCCTAACCAGGCTAATGGCTTATGGAAAATAGGAAAGACTCCATCACATGTGCCTACTCAAACTAACATCCTATAGTCTCTCATTCCCCACATGCCTGTCCAACCCAAGGAAGGGTGCCCCTTCTCTACTCAACAGTCCCTTGGCTGCCCCACTTCCCTTCTAGGGCTTCAGAAACAAACCAAATAGGAAGTCTTAGAGCTCTATAGATGAAGTTTAGCACCTTCAAGAATTCACCTCCCAACAATTATCTCGCCTAGAGAGAAATTACTCATGGGCTTGACAACCCACCTCTTCAATATCCCACGGGCCTGACAAACCGCTTCTTCAGTCCAGCTCCCCAACTAACCATCTACACAAACCTATATGGCCATGGATACACGCTGCGTTACAGTGATAGGAAGTATGGAGGATAAATGATTACATGAGTGAAAATGGTCATGGAACCATGGCTGAATGATGGAAGAAGTGAATGACCAGAAAAATATGATGGTAAGAACGATGGGGGGTGTGAAAATGAACTAAGTCCCAACAATATGTATGCATGTCCCCAACTTGACACTTGTCATGTTGGGAGCTACTTTGGTCCACTTGTCCCCAATTTTAGAACTTAGGATAAAATAATTATGCATACTTTATCATTTAAGAAATATTAATATAATATTCCTTTTTGGCTTAAGCTCCCTCGCCTAGCCATTTTCCTTAACTTTTAGGCCCCACCCTTTCCCTAACTAGTGGAGTTCATCCCCCCATCTATTTTATCATGGTCGGTCTGCGTCCAACGATGTATTTATATTAATTATGATACATAGAAAAAGTAGGTGCACTGGCCTTTAACATCTAGGCTCTCTGGCCTAATCAAAACATAAGCATCCTAGCTTATAATAACTGGCTCACCAGCCTATAAAACACAACATATACATAAAGGCACCCTGGCTCCAATATCGCGCACACTTAATATGCTGCGCACGGTGTCCTGGAATGTGCCCAAATCATCATTTTACTGCACATTACATGCACACACTACACCATGTAAGATGCATGTCAAAATATATCAAACAACTCACCAAATTAAGTGCATTATTACATTTACAGTTGGGGTTCTACTTGGGGATATTACATCTATGACATTAAAAAGAATGATGATGACAACATAACATCATACTTGGTAATAATCTCTTAGTTAAGAGATCAACTACAAGCTATTGAAGAAATCATTTCAGAAAAGGAACTAGTAAATATAATACTCAATGACCTTCCGAAGACATGGGATGCATTTGTCACAAGCATGGACACAATAAAGGAGTATCCCACATTTGAAGAAATTTGGACTTGTTGTGCACAAGAAGAATCAAGGATTAGCGCAAAAGAGAAATTCCAAAGGAAATATGATGATCAAGCCTACACAATAAATTTCAATAAATTTAGGAATAATAATAAGTTTGACACAAGTAAGAAACCAAATCAAGAGAAGGATATGTCAAAAATACAATGCTTCAATTGTCGAAAATATGGTCACTACAAGAATCACTATCTCGATTTAAAGAAAAGGAAGGAAACACACTAAGCAACAGTTTCCGAAGAAAAGGAACTCCCAAAGAATGTCAAACAAGATGAAGCATATTTCTTTTTCTAGTCAAGGTAAAATTATTCTTTTGTAACATATTGCTTGTACATACCATGTTTACATAGTTCATGTATATCTATTTATTAGAAGATAGGATGGTTAGTGAACAACAACTATGGAAGAATAACAAGATAAGGATTACTATTACGATAATTACAATTCAAGCAATACACTTGAAAAGATGAAGTACATTGACAATCCTTGGTAACAATTCCTTTCGAAGCTATTATATAAGTAACAACTGCTGGATAAGACAGAATCAAAAGGAAACTTAGAATTCAAAACATAAATATGTCAACAATCAAGATAAAATTAGGAAAAGACTTGTGACACTTTGGATAATGCAATAAGGATGCAGACAAAAGCATGGACTCTCTTAGATGGAGGGAGTTGATTACATAATTCCAAAAGAAGAGAATGCATAAAGCAAGGATTAAGAGGGAGATAATCCTAAATGATTTGATCCATTAAGGATTATGATGTCTATGTCCATGTTCCCATTGAAAATACCAACCATGATAAGCAACACGTGTTTAGTTTGAATCTAGAAGAAGTCTTCTTTGAAAAGAAGCCTTAAAGTATCCTTGGTTGTCTATCTACATCCATGATCCTCTGATAAAAGGAAGAAATAGGAATCTTTAGGGCATGGAATCTATATATGACTCCATGGACCTAAAAGCTAAAGAGGAACATGAGGAAGAACATGAATATTCCAAGAAAGAAAGAAAACATAGAAAAACCTATTATTATACTGAGAACCATATGACTACCGTCTTGGTTCGAAACCACTAGAAACAATCAAGAAGAAGAAATAGAATTTATGATAAAGAACAATGCATGTAAGAAAATGTTAAAAATACTTATGAATGGAAGCATTGCGAGATTCATAGGTTCTTCTAGAAGGAGGGATAAAATCTATAATGAAAACTCGCCATTATCCATGGATTGGAATTTACATATAAAATATTGTTCTTCCTAATAAAGTAAGTGAGAAGGAAGCTTATACTATAAAAAGACCCATGTATGCATATATAATAAGACCTTGTATGGATTCAAACAACCTGATGCAGAATATCTCTTATACAACAGAAGCATGGTGAAAAATTTCTATAACATAGATAGTGTATCAAAATAGCTACTAAGAAGTCTGGGATGATGGATTGCTAATCCATGGAAAACTCTCATGATGAAAAAATAAGTGCTACTTGGATATGTTTAAGTTTGATCTTTTCCACAATGTCATGAGATAGCAGGAAACAAAAGTGTTTAATTCTACAATGATATATTGTAATGATCATAGCTATATGAAGCCTTCAGAGAAAACAAGTGTTCCATGACAAAGCGAAGTACATTTTAGATCAATAATTATATTATCCTTGATAAATTCCATAAGAGAGAAGTGATTCTCTAGTATATCTCCATCGATTGGAATATAGAAGATATTTTTGTAAAACCTATCTCCAAGATGAAAAGTTTACGTACTTAAGAAACAAGTTGGGGCTCCTGTAGACAACTTCCTGATTGAAAAAGGAAGAGATTACCCCCAGGTTGGGAGGGAGCACTGATATGTTTTATGGATAGTCATTTTTCAGTTCGAAAAATGGTCCAAGTAGTTCCTTTCCAGTTCATAAAGTGGTTTGATTTTTCTGACAGACAAGAATTTTCCAATTCAGAAAATAGTCCAGATCGGACAATCATTTTCGTAATGAAAATGGTCTGATGAATTGATGATGTACCATAGACAATGATTCCCCTTGTGGCCAGTGTGGGGGAATGGTCTAGGAAAATTCTTCTTCTTGGCAGTCACTGTGAGTAGTGGCCAAGTACAATGGTCTACCTCATCGGGCAATCATTCTTTCGAAGTTCATAGTTGTGAGTAGTTTTGAAGTATGATATGTTTTGTAGGTTAGTGAAGGACAATCATTTCCATTAGAAAATGGTTCGGACAGTCATTCCCTAGGGAAGACTCATTCTCTCTAGGTTTAACTATGATTAGTGTCGGAGGAATGGTTGAGGCTCAACAATCAGGGACAGGCATTCCCTAGGGAAGACTCATTCTATCCAAGTTCCACTATGATTAGTGTTGGAGGGATGGCCCAGTTAGGTGAATGGTCCAGGATCATAAATTAGGGACAATTATTCTTATATGCTTGAGAAGAATAGTCCAGATATCCCATGGATGATGTTTTACCTTCTGAGGGAAGATGCTCTTCCAGATCTCATAGACGTGACTTGAAGAATGGCCCAGATGACTCAGTTTATATCATGATATTGTTTTATGCAGGTTGATATAAGATGATATGATTATTGTGGAGACCGTGTGTTTTTAGAGAGTAGATGTATGCTACCATGGTGGATATGTTCCACTGGTTGTGACTATGCATAATTGATTAAGTAGCTTTGTGCTACTTGGTATGGTTGTGTACCACTGGATAGTATTTTTTCACTAGTATGGATAGACACAGTTGTGTTCTATTGAATGACATTGTTCTATTTTCCATAAATACTATCACTAGTGTTGGAAATGATTATCAGCTAGATGGATAGTTAGTGCGTTGGCAGAAAGACATTCTCGAGATAGAAAATGGTCTAGGAAATTTATTCTTCTAGGACTTATGTTTGGATTATAATAATAGTCCTTGTAGCCTATGTTGTGGCTTCCAACATCTGTTGGAATAGTTATTTTTCTAGGACATATGTCTGGATTAGAAGAATGGTTCTTGTATCACTCTATGGAGTTAGTGACTTATTCAACATCATGTCTGATTACCCATATAGAGTATGGCTTTGAGAGTTGATGTAATTGATGATATAAGATGATATTGATAGTGATGATGGTTCTCATGATTTAATCATGAGATAGATTGTGGGGCTATGATGATGCTACTGGTTGAATGGTGTGTTTATGCTCAAGACCATTGCTTTTAATACCTCCCTAGCTAGGAGGGAGTGTTGATATTATGGTAGTTGCAGGAGGTATTAACCTCCACATGTAACTCTTACAAAAATAGAATATTTCAAGAAGCAAGAAGAAATGCTAAAGCATTGGACATAACCCTAGAAGACAAGTCGGCTAAAGAAAATAATTAATATTGATTTTTTAGCCTCTAGAAAGAGAATTCGACCTAGAAAACTAAGAAAGAGAAGTATAAATACAGGATGCTAGAGCTCATTTGGACACATACAACTCACAACTGCAGAAATTTAGTGTGCACTGTAGAAATTTAGTAACTTTGCAAGTTTGGAGAGTAGTTGTAGCTGCAACTATTGCAACTTATATTTTTGGTTTTAGGCTTGGAATTTATCTTGGTTATGGTTTGGAATTTCTTCTTGGTACGCTATCTCTAGAAAGTGATAGGCTACCTTGATTTGCTATTAGGCCTAGGGTTTGCTTCTGAAATTATTCTATGTCAAGGTTAAGGTGCTCGAGGGTGGCTTCGGCCTATGGTTGGGTGCCAATATTGCTATATTGTCTATGGTGAAACGATCACACCTATTTTTCTAATAGGTTATAGGCCCACACTATTTTCAGAAAGTCTAACCACTGGAAGATAGATTGGGAGGATTTTCTCAGTTGAAGTTGCAGTTGTAGTCAATTTTTTGTTGCAGCAAAGAAAACCTAACCCTCTTGTTAAAGAACCTTAACTGAAGTAATTGACCTAATTTATGGATATCCTAATGTTCCCTAGCCTAGAACACCTCCTGGTACTCTCAACAAGCTAAGATGTCAAGTTTGATTTTTTGATCAAAGTCAATCATTGACCAAGTCAAAGTAGTCATGAATTACTCTATGAAACTAGAAAACAAGTTAGAAGGGGCTTCTAACTTCATATTATGGAAGACAAGGATTGATCTCATCCTTCCAAAGAATAAAGTGTTGGATATCGTGAAAAGAAATATCATGGAACCACAGTTTGAAGAAGGAAAAGAGAAGGAGCATCATAACGTTGTAGTTATGGAGAAGTTAAAGGACATTGACATCAATTCCATGAGTATCATAGTGGACTCTGTAAAATACCAGTTGATACCCTACATCTCTTATCTTAACTCATCTAAGAAGATGTATGATGCCCTAACTAACCTCTTCTGAGTCATAAACCTTGAACAAGTAATGAGTATGAAGAATGAGCTCTGTGACATTAAAATGAATGAATATGACAGCATAACATCATACTTGGTAAGAATCTCTCAGTTAAGAGATCAAATACAAGATATTGAAGAAATCATTTTAGAAAAGGAACTGGTAAATACAATACTCAATGGAATTCACAAGACATGGGATGCATTTGCTGCAAGCATGGACACAAGAAAGGAGTATCCCAGATTTGAAGAACTTTGGACTTGTTGTGCACAAGAAGAATCAAGGATTAGTGCAAAAGAGAAATTCTAAATGAAAGATGATGATCAAGCCTACACAACAAATTTCAAGAACTTTAGGAACAAGAAGAAGTTTGATTCAAGGAAGAAACAAAATCAAGAGAAGGATATGTCAAAAATACAATGCTTCAACTGTCGAAAATATGGTCACTACAAGAATCATTGTCCTAATTTAAAGAAAAGGAAGTAAACACACAAAGCAACAATTTTCGAAGAAAAGGAACTCTCAAACAAAGTCAAACAAGATGAAGTAGATTTCTTCTTCTAGTCAAGGCAACATTATTCTTCCGTAACATAGTCCTTGTACATACCATGTTACATAGTTCATGGATATCTAATTCTTATAAGATAATATGGTTAGTGAACAACACCTATGGAAGAATAACAAGATAAGGATTACTATTACGATGATTACAAGTCAAGAAATACACATGGAAAGATGAAGTACGTTGACAATCCTTGGTAACAATTCATGTGGAAGCTATTATATAAGTAACAACTTCCAAATAAGATGAAATCATAATCAAACTTAGAATTCAAAATAGAAAGGAGTCAACAATCAAGAGGAAATTAGAAAAATACTTGTGACACTTTGGAGAATGCAATAAGGATGCAGATGGAAGCGTGGACTCTCTTAGATGGTGGGAGCCATTTACAAAATTCCAAAAGAAGATCATACATAAATAAAGGATTAAGAGGGAGATAATCCTAAATGATATGATCCATTAAGGAGTATGACGTATATGCCCATGTTCCCATTGAAAATAGCAGCCATGATAAGCAACACGTGTTCAGTTTGACTCTAGAATAATTCTTCTTCGAAAAGAAGCCTTAAAATATCCTTGGTTGTCCATATACATCCATGAATTTATGATGAAAGAAGAAATAGGAATCTTAAGCTCATGGAATCTATAGAAGGCTCCATGGACCCAAAATATAAAGAGGAACATGAGGAAGAATATGAATATTCCAAGAAATAAAGAAAATCAATAACAATCAATTATTATACCGAGAATCACAAGACTACCAAATTGGTTTGAACCCAATAAAAGCAATCAAACAGAAGAAATGGAAGTTATGATAAATAATAATGTATGTAATAAATGTGAAACATACTTATGAATGGAAGCATTGCAATATTTATAGGTTATTCCAGAAGGATGAGTAGTTCCTTTCCATCTTGGAAAGTGGTTTGAGATTTTTGACCGACATGAATTTTCTAGTTTGGAAAATGGTCTAGATCGAACAGTCATTTTCGTAATGAAAATGGTCCGATAGATTTCTGATGTACCATAGACAATGATTCCACTTTTGTTCAGTGTAGTGGAATGGTGTAGGAAAACAATTATTCTTGGCAGTCACCTTGAGTAGTGGCCAATTACAATGGTCCACCTCACGGGGCAATCATTCTTTCGAAGTTCAATGTTGTGAGCAGTTTCAAAGAATGGTCCATTTTTTTGGTTGGTGCAGGATAGTCATTTCCATTAGGAAATGGTCCAGGCATTCATTCCCTAGGGAAGGCTCATTCTCTCAAGGTTGAACTATGATTAGTGCCAGAGGAATGGCCTAGTTAGGTGAATTTTCTAGGTTCAACAATCAAGGACAAGAATTCCCTAGGGTAAACTCATTTTCTCCAGGTTGAGCTATGATTAGTGTTGGATGAATGGTGTATTTAGGTGAATGGTCCAGGCTTAGAAATTAGGGACAATTATTCTTCTATGCTTGATAAAAATTGTTTGATGGCTGATGTTTTACCTTCTAAGGGAAGATTCTCTTCCATATCTCACAGATTGGAGTGGAAGAATGGCCCATATGACTTATTTTATATCATGATATTGTTTTATTTAGGTTGATATAAGTTGATATGATTGTTGTGGAGACCATATGTCTCTAGAGAGTAGATGTATGTTACTGTGGTGGATATGTTCCACTGGTTGTGACTATGTGTCACTGATTAAGTAATCATGTGCTACTTGGTGTGGTTGTGAACCACTGGATAATAGTTGTGCATTAATATGGATAGACACAGTTGAATTCTATTGAATGCAATTGTTCTGATTGCCATAAATACTATCAATAGTGTTGGAAATGATTACCATCTAGATGGATAGTCAGTGTGTTGGTGGACAAACATTCTCCAAGAGGAAAATGGTCCATGGCATTTATTCTTCTAGGACATATGTCTAGATTAGAACAATATTCCTTGTAGCCCATGGCGTGGCTTCCAACATATATTGGAATAATTATTTTTCTAGTACATATGTCCGGATTAGAAGAATGGTTCATGTATCACTCTGTGGAGTGAGTGGCTTATTCATCATCATGCCTGATTAATCAGATGGAGTATAGCTTCAAGATTTTATGTAGTTGGTGCTATCAGATGATACTGATAGTGATGATGGTGCTCATGATGTAATCATGAGATATCCTATGTGTATATGATGATGCTATCAATTGAATGGTATGATTGTGCTTAAGACAATTTGTTTCAATATGTCCCTATCTAGGAGGGAGTGTTGATATTATGGTAGTTGTGGGAGGTATTAATCTCAACGTGTAACTCTAACAAGAATAGAATATTCCGGGAAGCAAGAAGAAACCCTAAATCATTAGACATAACCCCAGAGGACAAGTTGGCTAAACAAAATAATTAATATTGAGTTTTTAGCATTCAGAAAGAGAAGTTGAACCACATAATTAAGAAAGAGAAGTATAAATACATGCTTCTAGAGTTCATTTGGATACACACAGCTCACAACTATAGAAATTTTGTGTGCACTACAGAGATTTAGTAAGTGCACAATTTTGGAGAGTAGCTGCAATTGCAACTACTCCAACTTGTATTTTTTATTTTAGGCTTGGACATTCTCTTGGTTATGGTTTGGAATTTCTTCTTGGTACACTAGCTCTGGAGAGTGATAGGCTACCTCGATTGGCTATTAGGCCTAGGGTTTTCTTCAAGAATTATTCTCTGTCAAGCTTAAGGTGTTCGGAGGTGGCTTCAGCCTATGGTTGGGTGAAGATATTGCTATATTTTCTATGGTGAAATGAGCACACCTATTTTTCAAAAACGTTATGGGCACACACTATATTTGGATAGTCTAACAACTAGAAGATAGATTGGGAGGATTTTCTCAATTACAATTGTTGTTGCAATCAAAGTTTTGTTGCAACAACGACACCCTAACCCTCTTTTTAAGGCACCTTAAGTGAAGTGATTGACCTAATTTCTAGGTATCCTAGTGCGCTCTAGCCTAGCGCACCTCCTGGTACTCTCATCAAGATAAGACGCCAAGTTTGATTTTTTGGTCAAATTCAAAGTTTGACCAAGTCAAAGTAGTCATGACTTACTCTATGAAGTCAGAAAACAATTTAGAAGGGGCTTCTAACTTCATAGAATGGAATACAAGGATTGATCCCATCCTTTCAAAGAATAAATTATTAGATATCGTGAAAGGAAAGATCGTGGAACCACAATTTGAAGAAGGAAAAGATAAGGAGCCTCAAAACGTTGCAGTTATGGAAATGTTAAAGGACAATGACATAAATTCCATGAGTATCATATTCAACTCTATAAAAGACCACTTGATACCCTACATCTCTCATCTTTACTCATCTAAGAAGATGTATGATGCCCTAAATAACCTCTTCTGAGTCAGAAACATTTGACAAATAATGAGTCTAAAGAATGAGCCCTGTGAAATTAAAATGAATGATCATGACAACATAACATCATACTTGGTAAGAATCTCTCAATTAAAAGATAAAATACAAGGTATTGAAGAAATCATTTCAGAAAAGGAATTGGTAAATATAATACTCAATGGCCTTCCCAAGACATGGGATGCATTTGTCACAAGCATGAACAGAAGAAAGGAGTATCCCACATTTGAAGAACTTTTGAATTGTTATGCACAAGAAGAATCAAGGATTAGTGCAAAAGAGATATTCCAAAGGAAAGATGATGATCATGCCTACACAACAAAGTTCAAGAAATTTAGGAATAAGAAGTTTGACTCAAGGAAGAAACCAAATCAAGAGAAGGATATGTAAAAAATACAATGCTTCAACTATCGAAAATATGGTCAACACAACAATCATTGTCCTGAGTTAATGAAAAGGAAGGAAACACACAAAGAAACAATTGCCGAAGAAAAGGAACTCTCAAAGAAAGTCAAACAAGATGAATCAGATTTCTTCTTCTAGTCAAGGTAACAATATTCTTTTGTAACATAGTCCTTGTACATACCATGTTTACATAGTTCCTGTATATCTATTTCTTGGAAGATAATATTGTTAGTGAACAACACCTATGGAAGAGTAACAAGATAAGGATTACTATTTTGATGATTACAATTCAAGCAATACACATGAAAAGATGAAGTACGTTGACAATCCTTGGTAACAATTCACGTGGAAGCTATTATATAAGTAACAACTTCCAAATAATCTGAAATCAGAATTAAACATAGAATTCAAACCAGAAAGAATTCATCAATGAAGAGGAAATTATAAAAAGACTCATGACACTTTGGAGAAAGCAATAAGGATGCAAAAGAAAATGTGGACTCTTTTAGATGGAGGGAGATGATTACAGAATTCCAAAAGAAGAGCATGCATAAACAAAGGATTAAGAGGGAGATAATCCTAAATGATATGATCCATTAAGGATTATGAAGTATTTGTCCATTTTCCCATTGAAAATAGCATCCATGATAAGCAACATGTGTTCAGTTTGACTCTAGAAGAAGTCTTCTTCGAATAGAAGCCTTAAAGTATCTGTGGTTGTCCATTGACATCGATTATCCTATGATGAAAGAAATAAGTAGTAATCTTCAGGGCATGGATCCATAGAAGACTCCATGGACCCAAAACCTAAAGAGGAACATGAGGAAGAACATCAAGATTCCAGGAAAGAAAGAAAATCCAGAACAAACAATTATTATACCAAGAATCATAAGACTACCATCTTGGTTTGAACCCACTAAAAGCAATCAAGAAGAAGAAATGGAAGTTATGATAAAGAACAGTGTATGTAAGAAAATGTGAAAAAGACCTTTGAATGGAAGCACCGTGAGATTCATAGGTTCTTCCAGAAGGAGGGAGAAAAACTATAATGACAACTCACTAATATCCATGGATTGGAATTTACATGTAAAATATTGTTCTTCCCAATAAAGAAAGTGAGAAATAAGCTTATACCAAAAAAGAACCATGTATGCAGATATAAGAAGACCTTGTATGGATTCAAAAAACCTGATGCAGAGTATATCATATACAACAAAAGCGCGATGAAAAATTTCTATAAAAAAGATTGTGTATCAGAATAGCTACTCAGAAGTCCAGGATGATGGATTGTTGATCCATGGCAAAGTCTCATGATGAAAGAATAAGTGCTACTTGGTTATGTTTCAGTTTGAGCTTTTCCAAGTTGTCATGAGATATAAGGAAATAGAAGTTATAAATTCAACCATGATATATTGTAATGATCAGAACTATATGAAGCCTTCAGATAAAGCCAATGTTCCATGATAGATCAAATTACATTTGAGATAAAGCATTATATTCTCCATGATAAAGTATAGAAAAGAGAACTGATTCTCCAGTATATCTCCGCCGATGAGAATATAACCGATATTTTGGTAAAACCTATGTCCAAGATGAAACTTTTGCATACTTAAGAAACAAGTTAGGCCTTGTGGATACAAATTCCTTATTGAAAAAGGAAGAGATTACCCCTAGGTTGGGAGGGAGCATAGATATGTTATTGATTTATGGAAAGTAATTTTTCAGTTCAGAAAATGGTCTAGGATGAGAATTTCCTTTCCAGTTCGGAATGTGGTTTGATATTTCGGATGGGCATTTTCAATTTTGGAAAATGGTCCAGATCAGACAATCATTTTCATAATGAAAATGGTTCAATAGATTGTTGATGTACCATAGACAACAATTTCCCTTGTGGCCAGTGTGGGGGAATGGTCTAGGAAATTCGTTATTCTTGGCAGTCACCCTGATTAGTGGCCAAGTAGAATGGTCCTCCTCGTTGGACAGTCATTCTTTCAAAGTTCACAATTTTGAGCAGTTTCAAAGAATGGTCTATTTTCGAGGTTGGTGGAGGACAATTATTTCCATTAAGAAATGGTTCAAACAGTCATTCCATAGGGAAGAATCATTCTCTCCAGGTTTCACTATGATTAGTGTTGGAGGAATGGCCCAGCTAGGTGAATGGTCTAGGTTCAACAATCAGGGACAACGATTCCCTAGGGTGGACTCATTCTCTAGAGGTTGCACTATGATTAGTGCTAGAGGAATGGCCCTGTTAGGTGAATGGTCTAGGCTCAGAAATCAAGGATAGTTAGTCTTCTATGCTTGAGAAGGATAGTCTAGATATCCCATGGCTGATGTTTTACCTTATGAGGGAAGAGTATCTTCCATATCTCATAGATGTGAGTGCAATAATGGTCCATATGACTCAATTTATATCATGATATTGTTTTATGCAAGTTGATATCAAATGATATGATTATTGTGGAGACTTTTTGTCTCTAGATAGTAGATGTATGCTACGGTGGTGGATATGTTCCATTGGTTGTGACTATTCATATTTTATTAAGTATTCATGTGCTACTTGGTGTGGTTGTGTACCATTGGATAGTAGTAATGAAGTACTATGGATAGACAGAGTTGTTTTATATTGAATGATATTGTTCTGATTTCCATAAAGACTATTAGTAGTGTTGGAAATGATTATCAGTTATATGGATAGTCATCATGTTGGTGGACAGACATTCTCTAGGAGGAAAATGTTCCAGGACATTAAGTCTTCTAGGATGTATGTCTGGATTAGAATAATAGTCCTTGTATCCCATGGCGTGGCTTCCAACATCTGTTGGAATAGTTATTTTTTTAGGACATATGTCTGTATTAGAAGAAAGGTTCTTGTATTACTCTATGGAGTGAGTGACTTATTAAACATCATTCCTGATTACACAAATGGAGTATGGCTTTCAGAGTTGATGAAGTTGATTCTATAATATGATACTGATAGTGATGATGGTGCTTGTGATTTAATCATGAGATAGCTTGTGTAGCTATGATGATGTTACTAGTTGAATGGTATGTTTTTGCTCAAGACCATTTATTTCAATACCTCCCTAGATAGAACAGAGTGTTGATATTATGGTAGTTTTGTGAGGTATTAACCTCCACATGTAACTCTGACAAGAATAGAATATTCTAGGAATGAAGAAGAAACCCTAAAGCATTGGAAATAACCCTAGAAGAGAAGTTGGCTAAAGAAAATAATTAATATTGAGTTTTTAGCCTTGAGAAAGAGAAGTCGGCCAAGAAAAATAATAAAGATAAATATAAATATAGGATTCAAGAGCTCATTTGGACACACACTGCTCACAACTGTAGAAATTTAGTGTGCACTGTAGAAATTTAATAAGTGCGGAAGTTTGGAGAGTAGTTGCAGCTGCAGCTACTGCAACTTGTGTTTTTGGTTTTAGGCTTGGACTTTCTCTTGGTTATGGTTTGGAATTTCTACTTGGTACACTAGCTCTAGAGAGTGATAGTCTACCTTGGTTGGTTATTAGGCATAGGGTTTTCTTCTAAAATTATTCTCTGTCAAGGTTAAGGTGCTCAAAGGTGGCTTCGACCTATGGTTGGGTGAAAATATTTCTATATTTTCTATTGTGACATGACCACACCTATTTTTATAACAACTACGACCCCCTATTTACATGCTCCAACATGAAGGAAGATACAACTCCCTAAATTATATGGCTCCAACTAGAAGGAGGCTACAAACCCCTCATTCATAGGCTCTAACCTGAAGGAATATCCAACTCCATGTTTTCTCTAGCACCAACCGAAGGGAGGCTATGAACCCCTTTCCTTTCCTTATCCTCCCACCCTGAAATATAAATGTAGAAAAAACTATCACTACCATTGATTCTTAAGTACCTGAATAGATATGAATATAGAATATAGAATAATAACTCAAAACATTCACCAATAATGAATACAATAATGTAGAAAAAACCCTTGAGGTATGGTAACACCATATATTAATCCTTATGGAAGGATAACACTCCTCACGCAATGCTTGATACATTCATAATATTACTCATCATTCTTAAATACATTGCTTACACTTCTTTATATAGCTCTCTCTATCTCTTAGGAACTTTCTAGATATCCTTCTCACAATTATTATACCTAACTACCATAATGGGTCTTATTTAATAATATAGTGGACCTAGTCCACCTTACATTGAATATACATAACCACATTCCCATTCGATACCTCTTTAGGTACCCCATATAACATCTCTAGGTATACTACATTCCATCCCCCTTCACATGTTTTGTCCTCGGAACAAGTGAGGAAACCATACAATATGACTGACTATGCAATGTATCCCATCATAATGGATGCCAAACATGTTGTTCAAGTGTTACCTTTCCACCCCGATATTTCTCTACATCATGGCGGAATTTCCATGTAATTGTTTCTTTGGCCTGATGTCTTCTTGCAGTGCTAGTAGTCCTCCATGCACCTCTTGATTAGTTTCCTTTTTGGTTCCCTGTTGGTGCATAATTGTGTTGATTCTCATGCCCTTTCATTGATCACTTTTGTTTCTCTATTTCATGTGGATGGCAATATACAACAACTATAGGAATATGCAATTTTTTCTTCAATTCTACAACACATTGTGTCTTTGAGTCAATGACCTCCTTATCTTCCTTATTGTGTCCTTCATGTATTTTTGCTTCAGCTCCCTTTTGTATAATTTTCCTTTGATTCTTTAGACTTGACAATAACTTCTTTGATGATCTTTGTGGACCCATCTTTCTTACTAAGAAACACATCTTGCAATGTGATTTTCTTTTTCTTGTGCCAAATTTTTACAAACTTATTTTCTACATTAATATTAACTATACCAATTGATTCCATCCAACTATATCCAAAACCAATATCCACATCATCCATATCTATATCATAAAAATTTGAATTCAAAAAATATTTATCCATACCGAGCTTCAAATATTTAAAAATTTGAACAGTTTCACTCGCAACCTGTGTGCCTTGAACAATATTTGCAGGAACTTGTAGTATATTAACCAACTAAATATTTATAAAATTATGCATGCAACTAGGGTTAATAGAAATAATAACCTTCTCCTTATGAAGAAAACCATGACCTGTAATATAGAGTTGTCACATGAAAATAAACTCTTGGTTCTCTCTGTATCCTTATTTTTTCCATGAGACCACCTATATAACAACAATTTTTCAAATTATTCATTGGATATTTCCATCATCTTGTTTTAGTCAAGTAATTTATACCAAATGGCCGCATCACCTTGTAATTTCAGAGCTACCCAATGGGGCCAATTCTCTTCCTATATTGACTTTCTTTCTTTGTTGAATGCTTCAATACTAGGGACATCACATTTCCCTGTAAAATACATCTTGATATAAAAACCCCAAAACTATAACTAGGGTTTATAAATATCTTATCATGCAAATCACATGGCTTTTTCCAGAAAAACATTGAAAATGGCCGAATTTAAAATGCTCATAACTTTACTTCCCGAATTTCATTTTAGCTGATTGTTTTTTTGAAATTGGGTTTCAGAGAGGAATTAAAATATCCATTTTTTTTTGGCCAAATTCTTCTCAGAAAGTTTCATATCTGAACATGAAGTGTGTCTCCCTCTTTTTTCCCTAGAAAATTGTGCAAAAAGAACCAAAAAAGTCTCCCCTTCTTTGGCTAAGGAAAGTGCTCCAATACCAATTGTTAAGTACCTGAATAGATATGAAGGTATGATATATAATAATAACTCAAACCATTCACCAATAATGAACACAATAATATAGACAAAACCCTTGAGGTGTGGTAACACCATATATTAATCCTTATGGAAGGATAACACTCCTAAAGTAATGCTTGATACATTCACAATATTCTTCACCATGCTTCAATACATTGCTTACACTTCTTTATATAGCTCTCTCTATCTCCTAGGAACCTTCTAGAGAGAATTCTCACATTTATTATGTCTAACTACCATAATGGGTCTTATTTAATAATATAGTGGACCCAGTCCACCTTATATTGAATATACATAACTACATTCCCATTTGGTACCTCCCTAGGTACCCCATATTACCTCTCTATGTATACTACACAGATATTGTCACTGTCTATGATAATCAACCTGTCATCCAATTTGTCACCATTGTTGGAGAAATTTATATTTTCGACACACTAGTTCAGTGGGAGTAACACTAGTTCAGTGGGAGTTAACTAACTAGTTCTATTTTAGACTTTCTAATCTTAGACCATCACTATTATGCATGAATTCTTATTATAGGATTTCATTGCCTATATGATTGAATATCACTCACTCATTGATTAGATCATAATATACATTGATTCTCATTCTTCATTGTGTATCTCTCTTTCTTTTCTTGATAATATTTGTTTGTGTATGCTTTAGCTAGGTCTCTTGTGCAGGTTTCCATGAAACACTGGAAACTGTCACATAAACCTGTAAATGACCATCAACTTGTCACCATCATTGTATGATCAATCCTATAACTAATCCTCAACATGTACTATATAAAATTTGTACCATACCATGCATCAATCATGTACCATAAGATATGTCAAATGTAGATACCATAATATCAATGATGAGTAGCTAGTCATGTACCATCTCTTTATACCATAACATCAATGATATACAAGAATGTTCCTCAAGACAATATCACCAATATGTGCCTCTAACAATGAACCATAAAAACCATACACAATGTAAGAAGGATAGGTCTCAAGAATGTATCAATGACACCAAACCATGGACCTCAACCATATGCAACCATATACCAAAATATACTCCAAGACATGCCTCAAGAATGTGCCATACAATCCATGATATAAGACTCAACCAAACATATACAATACATACCTTTACTCATGAAGAATATATGAATCATATCATTAGAGACCTACAGACCAACCTGTGCAAATCGTATTCAACAAACAAGAGACGGTTTATTCTTCAAGGTATTTTCACACATCTGGGACCTGTCCTCACTGTAACTCATGGATGTTCACTCCTTCCTTCACTTTAACTCATGGATGTTTGAACCTTCCTTCGTTGTAACTCACATATGACCTCAAAAAGTTATCTTATCTTTGACTTTCCTTTTCTACCTTAGACTATACCTCTTTACACTTTGCTACCTCAAATATACCACAAAAATATTTACCAAAAACAATTGAAAGATAGAAAACCATTGAACTTGTTTGTGTATTTGTGAAGGACTTCTTATGGTGTATTTATACTTTTTCAATCTAACTTGTTTCCTTACATTAGGAATTTATTGGTATAACCACTTTACCCTTTGACCAAGACTTGTAACTGTTTGTGGGATCCATAACCAATATTCAGGGCTTCCACATTCATGACCTCATAACTACTCAACCGTGAGGAACCATGTTGGCATAGGCCATTTTGGGGAACAACACAACAATTAATGAAGCATTTAGAAAATAGACCAGAAAAGGAGCATGCACTGAATAGCATAGAAAAGCAATGTCAAGGAAGAAAGAAAGTCAAAGGAAGAAGGACATGAATCAGTCACACGCAGGAAGTTAGAAATGTTGATGTTTGGACAACATTGAGAAGACATTGTCCTATAATAATAATTAATAATATAACTATTGATTATTAAATATCATATGTAATAAGTAAATGATACTAATAAATAATTATTGATTATTCAAAGGGATGCATCCTTCCATGGATGGTCACCATATATTCCTTATATATGGAACACTCATCATTGTAATAATATATCAATTATATCTCATATGAAGAAAAACAACATGGTATCGGAGCGGGATTGGGCTTGATTCCTTCACAGGAGGACCCAAGAAAATGAGAGAAGAGTAAAATGTTGGGAGTGTTAAATTTATGGGGTTGTTACAATCTCTATGTACAACATATTTACTTGTTTACTCCTACCTAAATTATAGAAAGTATTCCATAAATTATGGTGAGCAGTAATTTCTAGTAAAAATGTCTAATTACCTAAATATGAGGAATGCAATGCATATTTACTTCCACCTATATTTATGCAAAGAATCGCATGAATTATGGAGGAACAATTTAACAAATTCAAATGATATGTGGATGGATTATAACCAAATTAATATTTGGTTATTTACAGAGGTATTATCCAACTATTTATAAGAAAGAAAATTTATTTTTTCGAAGAGATGTGTCTTTTTTGGATCATTCTAGTATTACTATAAAAATACACTTGAAAGACACAACAATCGACACACGTATTTTTTCTCTCTCACACGTGGGATAAGGGATCAAAAGAAGAGACTAAGAAGTTGAAATTTTCTTAGTTACTTACTGATGTTCTAGTGTTTACTAAAGTAGTACCGTATATCATTGGAAGTAATTACCACTTGTGGAAATTTGTGCTTGTTTAATTTAACACTAGAAAATCAACATGGTTAGCCGTATGACATTGAGTACATAATGAATATGTGTTGGTAGTCATATGAAATCGAGTATATGTTGGATGTGTGTTGGTACCCATATGACATCGAGTATATGATGGATGTGTGTTGGTAATAGTAGAATACATATTATTCGGTGGGTCACTGTATATAGTTGTGCACAAGATAAATTGATCTCCGCTAGGAGATGGTTTTTGTTGTTCTTGTTTCCTATTTCAGGAAGGTCACATGTAATAGCTTTGATAAGGAGCCATAATGATGGTAGTAGGAAGAATACATGGAGGTAAATAAATTCCAACATGATATCAAGGAGAGACATTTCCAGACATGATGCTCAAAGACAAGAAGTCTCTAGGAGCAATGTACCTCCCAGGACGGGACCATGCCAGATAACAGAGACATTTCCAATGATCATGGATAAAGCAAGTCAATACTGACTATAGCACAACTATGGTAGATCTATTAGAGGAGGAAAACATATTATGAGACTCAGAGGGAGAAAGTGTAGAAGTCTCAGTACATGCTTCGAGCCATGAGATGTTGAGGAAGTAGGCATGGAAACAGTTCCAGTGTATGTAGAGGCATTCCTAGAGAGGGAGGAGGTACAACATCCAGAGGGAGAAGAGATTGAGTTACCTCTAGAGAAGGAAGAAGAACTACCTTTAGTGTCAGAGGGAGCAGATAAAATGGTTTCATGAGGTAGTGTTGATGTTTTTAAGCTTCTTGAGACATTGGTTTCATGAGGGAACCTTGATATATAAAGTATAGTCCAGGATGACTTAGCATGATCATAATTTACCTATGTTTCTCTGGGAAAAGGAATCCATGAATACAGTTTATATTTATAACAAAAATCCTCATAAGAATTTGAGGAACATGATTCTTGAGGAGGCCTTCACCAAAGTGAATCCTGAGGTTGGACACTTAAGGATATTTGGGTGTCCAGTATACATTCATGTACCCAAGGAAAAAAGGATCAAGATAGACCCTTCAGGAAGAAAGGGTAGATTTGTGGGGTACAATGAGTCTTCAAAGGCATACCAGATCTACATCCCTAGTTAGAGACAAATTGAGGTGATAAGATATGTTAGATTTTAGGATGAGGTATCCTTTAAAGAGATCTAGAGGATCTCACATGGAGATTGATCAAATTGATCCAATTGATCTTGTCGCTCCAATTCATGTTCCCAGAGATATTGTAGTAGTTCAGAAGAGACCTACAATGGATCGTACGACTCTATAGGAGGTATAAGGATATGTAGCTCCTTGTCGTACCTTCTAAGTGATAAATATACCTCAATTATATTCATTCTATGCCGCAACTATGAGGCACATCATTCATTTTGAGCCTTCATGTTATGAGGAGGCAACTAGTCATCCAATATGGAGAGATGTCATGATGGAGGAGTATCAATACATGATGAATAATGATATGTGGGATATTGTTCCAAGACCTGAGGGGAAGTATGTAGTGACTTCCAAATAGATATACAAGATTAAACACAGTTGATGGGAGCATTGAGAGGAAAAAAACAAGATTTGTTGCTAGAGGATTCTCTCAGGTGGAGGAAATACATTATGAGGATAAATGTTCTCCTATTTCTCGATACACTTCTATCCAGATGATTATTTACCCTGCAACATCCATGGGTTAGAGAGTACATCATATGGATGTAAAGACAACCTTTATCAATCGAGAAATTGAGGAAGAAGTATACATCGAGAAACCAGATGGTTTCATGATACATGAGAATGAGTCTCATGTGTGCAGGTTGAAGATGGCCTTGTATGGACTCAAGAAACCACATCAAGCTTGGTATGAAAGTATTGATGGAAACCTAATGATTTTTGGGCTTTATAAAAAGTGTTGTCGGTCCTAGCCTATACTACAAGAATGTTAATGGTGAGTCCCTAAGTTTGGTCCTCTACATTGATGATTTATTCTTCACTAGTACAAAGAGATTTATTTTTGAATGCAAGTGTGCATTGGCCTCTGAGTTTGAGATGAAGGACTGTTGAGATCCACTTTTGACATGTTTTCCTCTATACAAAAGAATTCATTATCTCACCTTTTCCCGCATTTCGTTGTTAATACATACCATAAACCCTAATTAAACACCATCATTCGTCATTATATCCAGTGTGGTTAATACATCATCTTTTCTATTTTTTTAGTGATTAAATGACGATTATATCATGGTTTACTGATGACAATTTGTGAAGTGTGATTCTTGTAGTATTACAATCAATGTTCTTATACCATAACTGCAGTTCATAATTTTTGCACCAAAATTGTCATTTTGGTACCCGTCATTGTTTAGCATAATCACACGCTTTGAGGAAAAAATTAGAAACATGGGTTTTCTCCGCAACGATGTCGGCATACAGACATCTATGTCAAAATCCATCGAAGTCGCACGTGTGGATCTCCAACTCAGGGGGAATAATTTATCGAAATTAATAAAATTTCTAGATAGTTAATTTTGGCCTCGAATTTCATGCAAATAAAGAATAATATGAAGAATCCAGAACATGGGTTTTTCTCCCAACACGAAAAATTGGGTCTTCATGTGAATCATTTTCCAAACAAAGGAATGGTTGAGGAGTTATCATTGGTTCCATAAATGTCACTTGCAAAAATTTCGTGATATGTCTAGATTTGAAAACACTATGCCCTAGGTTTGACGTCAAATAGATGTTTTAGTTACCAGATTGATCCAAATTGATGTTAAGATCCTTTGTTTTTTTTTTTTGTAAGTAAGAAAAATATATATTAAGAGTCTCCTAGAAACAGAGTATCAAGGCATAGTACAAAGAAGTCCATGCTGAAGTGCAAGACTGCCCCAACAGAGGGGAAACCAGTCCGTTGTACCCAAGCAGTCTGAAAACTTAACAGAACTATCGTTTAGCGTCTGAAACAGAGTTTACATCTATATCATCCATATACTGGTGAGAAAGGTTAACCCAAAAAAAGATGCTAACCATATATGATACGACAAAAAGAACTAAACAAGCTAGAGACCTGGCTGATCTGCCCAGTTGCGCTCATGCCTCACATCGCCCACAGTGGCCTCGGTTGTGCTTTCTCGATTTGCATCTGTTGCTGCACCCGGCGCTGCCCGTGGTGCTGCATATGTCTTTGTATCTGTCGCTTCGTCCGTCGCCTCATCCAGCTCCTCCATTGGAGCATCCTCATCTGAGATAGAGATTAGGGAGCTCTGCAGAGAGGAGAGAGTCCGAAGGAAAAGGTCCACTTTGGCTCCGGTTCCTTGTAGCCGATAATTGAGGTCGTCCAATTCCTGGAGAATACCAAATACTAGATCGTAGAGGGTTGCCATACTATCCCACAGCTGGACATTGGTGAAGGGGCCGCGAGGGAGAGGCCTAGCCCTGCGAAAAGCATGCTGAGAGTGGGATTCTAAGTCAGATGTCGGAATGGAAGGAGGCGGAGAAGGACTGCAAGTATAATGCAGGGGAGGGCTAGACATCCTGGGCACCAAGGCCCTGCTAGTAGAGTGCGAGTTTATCTTGCCAAGAGAGTAAGCCGATAAATGCCCAGGGTGGTGCTGGGGAGAGGAGCTAATGGAAGGTGAATCAGAAGAGGAGACTGAGGGGCGTCGAGGCTTCCAGGGCGAGCCCCGCCTTGGTCTTCCCCTTGGACGAGTCATGATCCGGCCCACACTGCGAACAGAAGCTGTCCCGAACGCAGGACGAGGACGAAGGGTCAAGGAGTAGACGGGGCTGAGCTCAGGCTCGGAAGCACTTAGAACAGGTTCACACCATTGCCACTACAGAACTAGCTCTGCGGGAGGTTGACAACAACAAATACACAACACTGCCATCCAAGCCATATCAAAAAATCGAACGGGAGGGACGCATTAATGCCCATTCGCGTCGAATTGAAGGTTTAATAAATTAGGAGGAGGGTGGCATGGTCCCTTCACGTGCCCCCATGTCCTGGTGGCTACTGCCCACTCCCGTCGATCGCCGCATAGCACGCACTATCACCCCATCCGGGGATGTCAAGATCCTTTGTTAGTTGCAACTATTTCTTTAATTTGCATATCCAATCCAAGAAATCGGGGCATGATTCGCTCATCTCATCCATCGAATAAGGAATTGAGCCACCCAAGAAATATATTAGGGAACAATGTAATGTATATAAATGCAATATTATTGCTTAATATAATCATGATGGGAAAATATGATTTTTATTATCATTGTTTAATCCGGTTATTGTAATAGAGTTGAGCATACATTTATAAGCACAGGATGGAATTTATTTAATGAATATTTGATTGTTGAATATTTTAGCAAGCTATCGGTTCTGATCTCATTTGGGTAGTGTTACTTAGACTAAGAAGGCCCCCTCAATCTGGTAACGATTTTCCCTTGTCTTCATTAGTTTAATTTATGTTTTTGTTTAGTGATTAAAGATATTTATTTTTAAATTCACAATTCATTTCTTGTAGATTTATTTTTAATTCATTGTGTTGAGCTCAGAAAATTCCTATGGGATTGATGCACCCAGACTATCTCATTCTTTTCTACATTCACTCTTCATTATTTTGCATCATTCCTTACTTTTCACAATATACTATTTTCATATTTGCAAGCAGTCCCATTCCAACACTTCATGCATTCAGGACTTCACACAGATTGCCTTCTTTTCATACGCTGCATGCTCATTTTCACCTGCACACAAACATAACATAAACTAAAACCTTTCATTCTACATATCAAAGAAGTAAGCTTTCATTCTCACAGTCTTTCATTCACACTCCAATCATATTCTTGATTTTTGTCACATCCTCATGGCTTTGATCCAATAGATCTATTTACATGCACTGTCGTATATAAGATTAATAGAAGAGACAAGTTTGGACAAAGTTTTTGAGACTCTACATGTGTATTTGAATGAAGATGCATGTGTATATATATCTTAATGCGTGGTTGTTTTATTCGATATGCATTTATATATATTCATGTGTGTGGTTGTTCCTATGAGTGATTTATTTCAAGTTATATGTATTTTTTTATGCATGAATTATTCAAGTCCCATGGATGTTCAATTCCATTATTTGTTTTTACTTACTTTGTTATAAGTAATACAATGTACATATATTTAATTTCGTTAAGTGTGCATAATGGTAAGTGTGGTAAATTTAATTTATTATATTGATATTTTATTCATTTATTATATTTTGTTCATATATATTTTAATTAGTTTTGTTATTTAGTTAGTTTATAGTTTTATTATTTTTTTTATGGTTATTAATTATTAAATGTTAACTTTTTGTTATTTGTATGAATTGTTAAGAGATTTATGTTATCTTGTTTATTATTATGTATATATTACGATATGTGTGGAGTTAAGAACAAGTGTGTGTGATTTTGATAAGAGGAAAGCGTTTAAAATAATTTTCCGTTACATCTTTTCTTCATCTTTCTCTCGCTTCACATTTTTCCTTATTTCAATTTCATCAATTTCCCCTCTCGCTTTCTTGGGTGTATCGTTTTGAGGAAATTTCATTTTCATAGTTTGAATTTAGATTCATATTTATTTGTTTTTCTCTTTTAACTAGTTTTCTTTAATTTGGCTTTTCTGTAGTTCCTTTCATTTCCTACACTTGGATTTCATTTAATTTCTTGTACTTTGGATTCCTACAGTTTGATTTTAATCCCAAATTTTCTTTTATTCATTCCATTTTCAAGTGTGTTTGCCGACTTTAGAATAGGCTAGGCTAGGCTCCAATCTTGCATTTCTTGTGCTTGCATCTCTAAGTCTATGACTCCCTGGTTGACAATTTAATGTTGGGAATTTATAGTGCATATATTTAACCCCACATTTTTGGCGCCATTGTTGGGGAGGTTCTAAATGGATTGAAGTATAGGTAGGTAGGTTGCCTTTAAATTGCACAGCCTAGTGGAGGTTAAGACAGTAAGATGACAGGTAAGAACCTACGCATCCACTTTAGTGGGTTTCTACCCAAACCTAGGTATGTTCCTTTTGCAAGTGTGTTTCTATTTCACAAAGTGTGTTTAATTTCCTGCAAAGTGTGTTTACTTTCCTACAAGTGTGTTTCTTTTCATGAAAGTGTGGTGTGATTTTCAAATTTTGCAATTAGTTTCTATTCTTTTTCTATGGTTTGCTTAAAATTGTTGCGAGTGTGTAGTTAGTTTTCATTTCATTTTTCATCTAAAATATTAAAAATCAAAAACATTTTGGGTTTTGTAAGAACCCCATGCACTAATCCATGTGTGAGACAAGACCCATCAACCAGCAAGATGGATTCAAATATGATAATGAGTTTGGAAGAACTCTCTCGAATCCTAGCAACAGTTGGGATCTCTTCTTCTCAGGAAGAGCACATCTTGACAACAATCAAGAACCTATATACTTCTGCAAAAGACATAGAAGAAACAAGCTCCTTTGATCCATTCCTACAAGAAACCTTCATTGATCAGTTTGACCAATCTACCAAGGAGATCGAAGACTCATGGACCATATCTAATCGTGAGAAGTCATTTGAACCTTAGATCGAGGAGGCTAAAGAAAAGAATACACATAGTGGTTTAAATGAAGAGGTGGACCAAAGACACCATGATTATATTGAATGTTGGTTCCAAGCAACTGTCATATTACACCACCACTCTCTTCTTCAACAACTCTTCACATCATATCATTCAAAACTATTGGTTCATCATGTTCGGGTACTTATTAAAGTATAATATATAAACCTGAATGTGAGTACATTTATGATCCTGTTACGCACTTGGCTTCATTGGAAGTATTCATATACTTGAAAAGGGGTCTTTTCTTAGGTAAGGTAGGACAATAAATACATAAATAAATGTTGCATGTAGTTTTTAGTTTGGTGCAACATCTTTTTTTATGTCTTTTTCAATAATTGTCACTGTCAGACTGAGAAACTAATCTTAAGGGAGACCATTGCCCCAAAAATTTTAATATGTTTTTCAGTTGATAGTCAGATCCTTTTTGAAGTTTTCTAAATAAATTAGGACATGATGATTTGTTGGAGTTTTGCGGGTATCCTCTTTTTAGCTAGATTGGGAGAACATCTTCATCACTTATTCAGGGAAGTAATTTCATTTCTTTTGGTTCTATTGTTTCTTCAAAATTGTCTTCTATTTTGATCTTTTATTTACCTAAGACTGTTTTGAGACAACTGAATTTCATTTCCTATTACCCCCTGTTAGAACATATATATATTTCTAAACTTTTGGACTCTAAATAAATTTCATTCCTGGTTAAATAAGAATAAGGCATGCGTGATATACATCGTTGATGAAGTCTTCCATCTAATCAAATGACCCTATCAGTTCGGATTTGTGGAGCCGCCAAATGGTTAAAGAGTCAAGTCTCGAGAGGCTGCTTTGGAGCTTCGTGCTTTGGGTGTTTCAACAAGTCATAACTTTAAAAATACCGAAACCCAAATTTATCCATTATCTCTTTTTCAACAACCTTTGAAAGACATGATTCATGGTACACATGTACGTTTTGAATCTTCCCTGAGTCAACACATGGCACCCTTCCCTAATATTTTCATCCAAGGATTTTCACGATTCTCATTAACACTCAAAATGTCATCTAGAATGACATCATCCTGGACACATCACTACGGAGGATGGCCTTTCGAAAATATAATGAGAAGATAAATTGTAAATCCACAAAGCAACAAAATCCTGAAATACTAAACCTTAATCAGTTAAGTTAATATCGGTTAAAATCCAGTTAATAAATTCACACTTCAGACGTTTATGATCTATCACATATTGAATTCTCTAAAGTCTGAACTTATGAAACACTTCAAACATAAACGGGGTTAATCAAAGCTAAGAAATGATTATCCAATAACTAATTATTTCGCGGTTTCGGGTTTTGGGGATTCTATCTCAAACTAATGTTAAAAATCCGGAAGTCTGAATGCTCGAAAACACTTAAAGTTAAACACAGTTAATTAATGTTTTAAATGGGATTATCTCAAAAATTAATCTTTTGCGAATTCGCGATCCAGAGATTTTCTAACCTGTTTCATACAAAATTCCCTATCACGAACCACCGATATTATTGGCATTAATCACAAATCTACGGTAATGATTATAATGTGGATTGAAGATCTCCAGCTAGATCTTCTCATTAAGGTAAAATAATTTATTGCCAATAAGAGTGTTCTCAAATTAATATGCCTAAGGTGAATAAGGATGCTTGATTTTGAATTATATTTTCATTCTTGTAGAATAACAAGTTTCAACCAACTAAGAAGCTCACACACTCTCTTGTAACATATAACCCAATTATGGTTTCATTAATATCATGGCACCATGAAAGATGTCTAAAGAAGTTGGTGAAAGCGCAAATCCGAACACAGATTCTCTTTCAAACACCTCACTGAGAGCCATAGATACTGTAAGAACTTGGACGTAGGTGTTCGATATTCTAGAGCATGAGATAATAAATTTCCCAAATGATTCAGGCGATGAAGTAACCAAAACTTATGCAACCAATCTAAGGGACATAACTCAGTCAAATATACAAAAAATAGCAGTGTGACGAAGGCTCGTGCCGTATAATGACATGATAGGCTGGGCCCTGGGAAACGTTGACATTTCAACCAGGAGCATTTGCAATTCACAGAAGGTTGTTGTTGGGTCTTTTCGATTGGATCATGTACAAGTAATGTATAAATATACCCCATTTTTAAATACAATTATAACACTTCATTCATAATGGATTTTGAAAAACAAGAGTGCACGAAATATGAAAAAAAATACCCTGATTTAATCAAGCACTGGTGGGGGCACCCCGAGAAATTTAGAGCCGACACTCACGACATATATGCCACAACATCGTTAGACACCCATATGATTTATGTGGCTATGATGATATATAGGATATTTTGGAAAAAGGAATCCTCTCATTTCCCATTGGCCTGGGTACCAATTATGCATGAAGTGGCTGAAGGCTACTCTTTTGGCTGGGCAAAGATTTTATCATACAACCTAGTTAAGGAAATCACAGGGTACTAGTTGAAAAATTCCAAAGGGAAACCAAATCCTTTATATATGTCAGCATACATTATGGATGTTATTTGATTTATGACTCCTTTCCCTCTGATGAGCTGGAGCGGGACCCCAACTACCGTCGCACCTATCCATTTCTATAAATCCAAATTGTGGGATGACAAAGCCAGAGATTTTTTCTATGAAATATGTCATTATGTGATGGTGTCGATTCATATCGCCCTATACAGTTGCCTGCCTCCAATAATTCCAGATAGAATCATGGCCAACCTAGGAAAACTAGTAGATTGGTATATCCAGGAAAACATTTCCTACATCAGGGTTTTTGGGTGCTCTGTTTCCCACAATGCTATCCCAAATTGTTTACCAGATCGACTGGTATGCGGAGAAGTGGTGTATCAAACAGTGACAGGGGGAATTAATAAATAATTGAAAGCAGCCCAGAAAAAAGTATGGCCAACCTTCCCTCTTGAGGTTGGTATGTTTTTGTTGTTAGATTTCGACCATTCGAAAGTAGAGGTTGTGGCCCTAGAAGACGTCAAGTTAGTCGATATTGATTTTAAAAGGCATGATCCCCAGAATATCGTGGAAACTCACCTGGATCGATACAATTTAAAGAAGTATGTGTATGATATTTCCTCATGGGATGAAATATTCAAAGGATCTAGGTCATACAAGGAAGTATTGAATAAACTCTGAACTCTGTCTCTAGATCACCTATCCAGTTTCTACAACTTTCAAAAGCACAGAAAGAATAGTTTTCCAAAGGTATTACAGGGAGAACCAATAACACCTTAGTCTACACAGGAAGCTACACCTCAGGGTAATGAGGAAGGAAGTTCCAACAAACAGGGTATTGAGGAAGACCCAAAGAATGTTGAAGTCTTAATGCAGAAAGTGGGGATAGGATACATCGTCATCTACACTAGATAAACTGGTTACCAACACTGTAGAGCAACAATTTTCCATAGAGATAGGTAGCCCCATTTTTTCATTAACACCTTTATAGTCAAGTCGAGGAGATCCCAATTCCGAAGTCATATTTGTAGAGGATCTTACTCCGAGTTCTACCGAAGAGATTCCTCCTTCAAACTTCTTTTTTAGCAATAAGAGGAGGGCCATAGTTAAAATATAAACACATCAAAAAGATGGTGCAATAGTCAAAAGGCACATAATTTTGTATGATGGACAGGGCATAGATGATTCAGAATTATCCAAGGAAATGGAATATTCATTAGGTGCCTTTGCCATGGCCAATTAGTGTTCAGTAGAAAATCTAGCTAAGCAGTTGAGACAAAAGAACCTGTTGGTAAGGAAATTTCAAGACTAGATGACGACCATGGAACGAGATGTAACAAATAATATGAAAAAAGAGTTTGAACAAGTTAGAGCCGATGACAGACATCAGATCCAATAGATGAAAGCTAACCCCGATGAGCTCTATCAAAATTCACAGGGAAACAGAGGATTGGTCACTCAACAAGAAGAATTAATCAAGCAATTGCAATTCAAGATAGAATTGGATGAAGATACAGTAGTAGATATGAAAAATTTCCAAGTTCAAGTACTGGAAGTACATGAAAAGTTAGAATCGGCCCAGCAAGATCTCTTCACAAAAGTGGAAGCCATTCAAAACTGATATCGAGTAGTAGACCTTTCCCTGAAGAAAATTTACATTAAAGGGAGAGAGTCCCATTCATCTTGGGCTAATATTCATGAGACTATATTAATAGTACCAAAATATGATGTATCGGAGGTTCCCCAACTGTCTCGTTTTGAAAAAACTAGAGGCGACATAATTTTGAAGGTCTGGGAAACAAATCTTGTTGAAAGAAAGTGATTGACCAGAGAGGTAGAGGAAGCTTTTAGAGAAGCAATATCTTCACTAGACAAAGGTCTACTTGATGTTCAAGGAAATACTATCTCTGAATCCCTGGGACAAATTGACATAGCAAAGAACCAGTATAATTCTAGGACAAGCAGAGAATAATCCATGATGACCATCCAACAAGTGAGCCAAATTTATCTGATCCAAATAAACAAATGCATAGTAAATCCAAGATTGCAGATACAGGTCACATATTTAGCAATATAAAAGATATAGGAAAGATTGCCTTAGGTAGAAAAGAAGCTATACATTTTTGAAGCAAATGAAGCAACTGAACCTTCTGGGTTGGTGGTACAGTTAGTGAGTAGATGTGTTCAATGCGTCGAATATGGGAAAGCGAGCACATCTAGAAACAAGTAAGACAACATGTACATACTACTCATACAAGTAAAGATCAAATGTCATCCGTCTCCAGTTTAAAGGATGAGAACAAGAAATGTCTCTGCCAGCAGATGAAGAGACAGAGGAGAATACTAATGGAACCTTTCGGTTTTTACATGTTGTAATCTCATTAAAAAATATTTACTATTTTTAAATTATGAGAAGTCTAGTCGTTTTGAGTTGTGACCATTTTTTTTAAATACATAGATTGAATACTTAGTGAAGGCTGCTTCTTGATGATTGTAATAGAGAAAACTCTCCTTATAGAGTATTAATACAAGCACAGATAGAGATTCCAAGTTTTGTTAAATCTAGGTTATGTGTTTCTTTCGTTTTCCATTTCTCAACATTTATTTATGTGTTCCTTGATAAATTATTGATTCCAATTTAGTAAAACAAATACTGTAATCACAAGGTCTCAATAATTGATTAAGTAAGCATCTTTTCCTCTGCATTTACTGTGATTAAATCAAGACCTGCTTGTTGTGTAGATTACTACATTTTTTACTTTATTCAAGGTTACACTATCTATTTTCCTCTACTACAAACATGGTAGGAATATTCAATAATTGATGCCCTTATTCATTTTATAGTTTTTTATTTTCATCTCATACCATTTGATATTACAATTTCGGCTCAGATACGAAATACGGCCTCTGTGCTGTCAAACTATTAATTTCATTTAAGGAATTGTTCTTATACAATTAAGGTAGAAAAAGCACTTTAAAACAAACTCTCTAAAAATTTCCTGATACATGACATTATTATTTGATCCTTAAGTTTAATATCAATACTAACATCTTTTTGGTGCCATTGTCAGGGATGGAGAAACGAAGTTATTTTCCTTGGGAAAGCGACAAGGTAAGATTCTCTCTTTGATAGTGAACAAAGATTGAATATTGAATTAAGGATATTTTTATCTTTCACTTGGTGACTCCTTCACAGATAAGTTGGCATTTGGTCGAAAGAATACCTGAAAGAACCCAGACGATCAACAAACCACACCTGTATCTAATCCCAAAAAGTTCTTAAAACCAAAGGGATACCTCAAGTCGACTACTGCATCGGCAGGTAAAAAATACCAACCCAAAGTTACCCATGTCAATACTAAGGTTCAGGTTGAAGAATTAAGTCCTGGAGAGAATTTTAAATGAACACCCTCTACGGAGGCCTAAACTACCAAGCTCAAGGTTATATGTGAAGACCCAAAGGTAATCATACCTGAAATAAAGATTGATATTGATCCTTCTAATACCTCTAATGGTCTGAAAAATAGATACTCCTCTTTACCCGTTATCATTAATACTCTTTCTACCTCACCCTTTCCCGAAGTAAAGGCTTCGGTTCTATGAAACCCTGAAGAATGCATTATATACCCTAACTCGTCTCCTGTCAGTTCATCGATTTACACATCTTGTAAGTCTGAGGAAACTAGCCCACGTTTTCCTTTCCCTCCTCTTCTAGACTTTGCATCTCCAAATAATCATTTTCCATATTTCCCTTTTCCATATCTCAAAGAAGTTGAACGGTCACCACTTTGGTCCCTAGAAGTTTTCGAAAACCCTTGTTTTAATTCCCGAAGTTCATCCCCTAGATTTCCAATGGTTGTTGTTGGACGAGGTGGTGCTGGAGCAGGAGGAGGTGGCACTAGAGGATTAGGTGTTCAAGGACCACCTCCACCCTCTATTATTTTTTCCAAAGTAGCATCCATATATGCTCCCTTGGTCCTTTCTCTCGTCCTTCATGATTTACCTGAAAATTATATGAAGAACTTACCAAAATTTACAGGAGAAGGAGATTTAACTTCCATAGAGCACATGAAATTTTTTTATCAGTTCGCTGATATCCTCGGCATTAAGCATGAGTATGTTTACTCAAGTACTTTAGTGCAAACTTTCGAAGGACAAGTAAGAATCTGGTTTCGAGGACTCCTGGTAGGATCCCTACAGTCATACGATGATTTAGAAAAATCCTTTTTAAGACAATGGGGAGAAAAGAAAGATCAACTTTACTACTTGATTGAATTCAGGGCATCGTGAAAAAATAATTATGAGTTGGTTCTAGAATTTCAGATATTTAATAAACTTTATCATAATATCCTAGCTGAAGTTAAACCCTCTCAACCTATAGAAAAGGTAAATTTCGAAGGGGCTTTTGAAACCGATTTTTCCTTACTTCTAAGAGATATAAGATCGACTACCTTGATGGGAATGAAAGATGATGCCATATAATTTGAATCAAACATGATGGCGTCTAGTAAACTAAAATCAAAGTTTAAGATAGGAACCAAAGAACCTAAATGCTTCAGGGAACAAGTGGGACCCTCTGGATCTGGGAGGTCTGCGGAGGAAAAAATGGATTACATGGCTAAGGTAATCAAGGATTTGTCAAATAAAATCTCTAGAATGGGACTAGACCAAGCTAAACCCGATCCATTTTCTATAAAATATTTCAGGAGAAATCCTAACCCCTAGACCCAACAAAGACAGGTAAAAAATGAAGATCAAAATATACAATCTCTGTTTAAAACAAAAAATTGTATAGGAGATGATATGCATAATTATGAGGGGTTATAAAAGGATATAATCAACCTTAGTGACAAAGACCAGGAACCTCATCTAACTAGACATTATTACGAAATATCTCTAGACCAAGAGCCCCCGTTTAGTAAATAGGAAAGTATAAATAATCTAGGAGAGTTTGCATATCAAGGAATCACTGACTCCATAATGGACAAACTTCAACAGAAGTATAATTTAAGGCCCAGAGAAACTAATAATACAAGTGTTCCACCAAAAAATATGTTATCAAGAAATAAATCGAATTAGGCAGCTACCACTAAATTGATAGTCGAAACGCAAGCTACTCGAACCAAAACAGTTGAAACCAGAGCAACACAAACCAAGAAAATGAAAAATATAGAAGCATAAGTTTTAATGAGGGAAAGGGAAAAACAACTGGAGGTTTTATTTTAGAAAAAAACAAATAAAATTAAAATTCCCATGCCCCTGGCTGAGCTTGCCAAGAATCCAATTTATAAAAAATAGATCGCTAAAATGATTAATTTTTCTAATGCGAAATATCATACAGACGTAATAAATTTACAAGATGAAAAACCTACGATCCTTTTTGGTCCGCACATTGAAAATTCTAAGGATTATGTAGCTCCTTTTTATATTACCTTAACTGTGCATGATCATTTACTTAATAATTGCATGTTAGATTATGGGGCCTCTCACAACTTAATGCCTAAAGTTCTGATGGAAAAGTTGGGCCCTGAAATCACTAGACCTTATCAAGACTTATATTCTTTTGATTCTAGAAAGGTTAAGTGTCTGGGTATGATCAAGGATGTAGTAGTGAATATTGCATAGATTCCTGTAAAGAGTATTCTTATGGATGTAGTCGTTGCTGACATCCCTGCCAAGTATGGCATGATTTTATCTAGGTCTTGGGGCACAAAACATGGGGGATCACTTCATATGGACATGGCATATGCTACGATCTTGATTTTTGGTGGACAATTTACTCGGCTGTATAGGAAGACTAGACTGGCATACACTGTAAGTGAACCCCAAAACCTAAACAATTATGTATTCTATGTTGTCGATCAAGATCTAGGAAACTGTATTTTATCATTAGACGAGGATTTTGATGACTATATAGAAGAAGAAAACAAAAAAATGGAAAAACAAAAGAAAAGTGTAAATAGTAGGGAAGGAGTATGGAATTTGTTTTTTGATGGCACTTCGTCTTGCAAGGAGCAGGATCTGGGGTGTTGTTTGTGGCACCCGGAGATGAATATGTCATCCAATGTTTGTACATATTACAATGGTAAATCAATTATACTAATAATGTTTGTGAATACAGATCTCTGGTCTTAGGATTGGAGGCTACCAGGAAACTAAGGATTGAACATCTAATAGCTTATGATGCTATAGAGCTTATTGAGAAGCAAATAAAGTAGCAATATCAAGATAAACATGCAAGGCTAATGTCATACAGGAATTGCACCTAGGATTTGATAGAGAATTTCTTCTCGTCATTTAACATTCACTACATTCCTAGAATGGAAAATCATTAGGTAGACTCTTTCGCCAAAGCAGTTGCTACGTTTGTATGACCTACTATCTTAAATATGAAATATCATATAGACATGAGACATAGACCTTCGATTATAAATAATGTGCAACACTGGAAGGTCTTTGAAGATGACAAGTAGATCAAACAGTTTCTATAAATGGTCAATGAGTTCTCTGAGACTCATATATATCAAGAAAACTAGAACGGTCCTATTTGGATCATGTACGAAAGAGAAGCTACTGAAAAGTTCCAAGATAATATTGCAAATCATTGAATGCTTGTACTTAAGAATAATCATATTCCCATAGGTATGATACCCTTAGAGAGATTTTTTGACCAAGATGATATACCCTTGAAATCTACCTTATGACATCATCCCGAGGAGGTTGAATACTGTGACATAGTGACTAAAGAAAATCCTAAGATAGTAATTATCTAAATACCTTCTAGCCCAGGTAAAGAGTAAATATGTTGAATTGCTTAAATAGTATAAAGATGCATTTGCATGGTCCTATTATGACTTAAGAACATATGATACCTATTCAATTGAACATAAGATCCCTTTGAAGCATGGTATCAAACCTTTTAGATAGAAACTGAGACAGATCAACCCTATCCTCTTACCAATAATAAAAAAAGAATTCAAGAAGCTCCTAGACGCAAATATTATTGTTCCACTTAGATATTCTAAATGGGTATCAAATTTGCTACCCGTCTGAAAGAAGAGTGGAGAAATAAGACTTTGTGTAGATTTCAAGAATTTAAACCGCTCATCCTTAAAAGAGAACTATCCACTGCCAAAAATGGATTATGTCCTAGAAAAGGTAGTTGGAGCCAACAAAATGTCGATGATTGACGACTTCTTGGGTTATAACCAAATTGTTGTCCACGAACATGATAAAGAAAAAAGTGCATTCACTACTCCGTGGGGAACTTTCATGTATGATAAAATGGCATTTGGTTTGATGAACACATGGGCCACTTTCCAAAGAGAAATGGATATATATTTCATCGTTGAGAGAGATAAATTTGTTGTTATTTACTTGGATGATCTAACAGTCTTCTCGAATTTTGATGCAAAACATCTAGTTCATCTCAAGCAAACCTTTGAGAAATATCAAAAAATCGGTTTGTCTCTAAACCCTAAAAAGTCTCATTTTGCTATGCAAGAAGGAAAACTTTTGGGTCATATAGTTTCGAAAGTTGGAATCAAGGCTGATCCTAAGCAAATCGAGGCTATTGACACATTAAACATTCCTAGAAATAAAAAAAGAAATCCAGTCTTTTTTAGGTAAAATAATTTTTTTGAGAAGGTTTATCCCTAACTTTGTTGAAATTGTCAAATTAATCACAGATATATTGAAGAAAGACAATGAAATCAAGTGGACTGTCGAAGCTAAAGAGTCATTCGAGCATGTTAAGAAATCTATAAGAGAAGCTCTAGTATTAGCTAGTCCTGATTATACTAAGGAATTCCTGATCGTTTCTTTCGCATCAGAACATACTATCAAAAAAGTACTTCTCCAAAATAATGAAGAAGGTTTCGAGTAGCCAATTGACTTTTTCAGTAAAAGTCTCAGAGATGCCAAATTAATATACAATATACTGGAAAAACAAGCCTATGTGATGGTGAAAGCTCTCAAATATTTCAGGACATATGTACTACATTCGAAAATAATTGTCTATGTGCCAACAAGCTTTGTCAAAGATATATTGGTGTAGCCGGACAAGGATGGTAGGAGAGGTCGGTGGTTAGAAAAAATTCAAGAATTCAATTTAGAAGTAAAACCAACCAAGCTGGTCAAAGGTCAGGGTCTGGAAAAGTTATTAACAGATTCGAATTTCAGAGCACTTGGGATAAATCATCTAAAATCGCATGGACCTATTCTAGACATAGGAGAACTTGAAAATCAAACACATACAGTCCATATTGAAGATAATTTTCTTCCTCTGATTAGTATCATGATATCATTTCATATCTCCTCACCCTTCAGTGCCTGAGTGATATGACTCCATCAAAATCAATAACGTTGAAGCTACATCCAATTAAATATTGTATTATCAAAAGTCAAATGTACTAGAAACATCCTCTAGGCTTCTTGCTACATTGTTTAATAGAACCTGAAATAGAGGATGTCATAAATGAATTTAACAAAGGAGTGTGTGCAGGTCATCACGCCTGGAGGGCCATGGCCTACAAGATTCTAAGAGCTAGACATTATTGGCCAAAGTTATTTACTGATGTGAATGCTAAATTCAGAGCCTACAAACCTTGACAATTTTTCTATGGAAAACAAAAGCTCCATGCACTACCTTTAGTCCCAGTTAAAACATAGTCTCCTTTTCAATAGTGGGGTCTGAACTTCATTGGAGAAATCCACCCACAGTCGAGTTCCCAACATAAATGGATTTTAAATGATACAGATTATTTCACAAAATTGATCGAGGCCATTCCAAATCAGAATGCCATAGATTCGATAGTAATAAATGTTTTGGAAGAGAACATCTTATCCAGATTTTGTTTCCCCTGGAAAATAGTTATAGATAATGCTCAAGCGTTCAAATCTATGGTAATGATAAGCTTTTGTCAGAAATACAACATTGTGCTAGGACATTCTACAACCTATTATCGTCAGGGAAACGGGTTGGCCGAATCGTCCAACAAAATTTTGATGAATATAATCAATAAAGTATTAACAAAAAATAAGAAGGCTTGGCATGTTCACCTAAAGTATGCCTTATGGGAAAACCGAATTGGCACTAAGAAATCAATAGGTGTGTCTCCTTTCCAAATGTTTTATGGTATCTACATTGTCCTCCCTATTAATATAGATCTTCTAGTAATGAATATGTGGCAAGAAGTGAACAAGGATCTGAATGAAGTAACGAGGAGGATCAGCCAAATAATTGAATTCTAGCAAAACAGGGCCGAAGTCGATGACAAACTTCAAAAATACCAAGATAATATGAAATCCTTGTTCGATAAAAAATCGAAAGATAGGGAGTTCCTTCTTGGTGATTTAGTTTTAAAACGAGATGCCAGAAAAGAGGATGTGGGAAAACACAGTAAGTTTGATCACCTCTGGTTCAGACATTTCAGGATTCCATCTACAGAGGGGAAGAATTCATTCCTACTGGAGAATATCGACGAGAAAAATTTTGATGCCCCTATCAACGGGCGCTATCTAAAACATTTTATGCAATGAACATGTTTCACAGTACCACTTTATATACCAATCTAGTTTTTGTTTACTTTGGCAATTTTACATTCTTTCGTAGGTTACCTGAATTTTACTTTTCATTATAAATAAACCCAGTTTTACTGAATATTCCAAAAAGAAAAAATAAAATATATGTACTTCAGATCATTCCTATTCTGCAGAACTCTCTGATTATTTCTTTTTATGCTCTTGCATAATACTTATTTTCAGATGAGAAATAAGGAGGTAGAGAAATCTAATTCTTGGTTTTCAAAATGATTATTTTCCTCAAAACTAGTGATAAACTAATAGTTGGTTTGATTGAAAACATAAAAAAAAATTGAGGTATGAACTTTTATATTCAATGTTTGATCTAGAAATTTTGAAAGAGATCTTATCGGATATAAACAAGGTTCTACTCATGTAATTATAATCACCTGATCAAATATCAGAAAGATATAAATCTCTAGATTTCTGAATCAAATGAAAATAAAACAAAAATGAAATAAAAAAGAAAAGAAAACAAGAATAAAAGAGAAGATTGATAATCAAGAGGTGAACTCAGGTGGAAATGAAATCCCTTTTTGAACCCTCTAACTCCTCTTTCTGTTTTCGTTTGCATATCTTTGATCTTTCACTCTATCCTGATTTTCATTGCCTAGCCTTAAATATTCATAGAAAGAAAGAATTTCACCTTGACTCTAAAAGCTCAAGAGCATATCTTAAAAGCAATATTAGGCTAGAATTTTTAAGTTCCTTTGATTCTAACTGAAAGAAAGTATGTCTAGTCTAATCCTGATAGCTTTATCTCTTCTAACAGATTTAGATTGATCAGTTCACTCAAGAAAAATCCCTGGAAAATAAAAATTTCCCCATCAAAGATTCCCTATAAGAATATATGTATTGAATATCGGGAGAGGTTTATCTTAGAGTACAATAAAAAAAACCATTGACAAACCCTCATTGTCAAATCTTAAGTATATATCATCCCTATATGATACATACAAATTGATTCCCCCACTTCAAAATATACAATATAAGATAGATGATGAAAGAAAATTCATAAAATGATTTCCCCCATTTTGTCCAAAATAGATTATGAAATGAAGTTCTTGTAATGATTTCCCTCCTCTCAAATAAAATGAAAAATTGCTAATTGAAGTGGTGAAAGGAAATTCAATGGGAGATGTAGATAAATTCATCGGGGTACTAAACAGGCTCGCTGGAAGTGAAGCAATATCTATGATATCTGTAAGACTGACATACATTTATAAACATACTCTGGTGACTAGTTCTCTTTTCGGTAATATTTACATCCTAAACCAACAAGGGATTCCCCGAATAAATCATTAAAATTACTTTTCCTTCATGTGAACGAAATCGACTAGAGTCTCATAGTTCAGTTAAATTTTTTTTGATTATCTTGAACAAATATAAACTCAGTTTTAGGAAAAGGAAGCATATCAATATCCTAACTTGAGATAAATAACTGATTCTTGAGAGGTTGCTTCGGAGCTTCTCACTTCGGGCATTTCAACAAGTCATAACTTTAAAAATCCCGAAACCAAAATTTATCCGTTATCGCTTTTTCACCAACCCTTGAAAGACACAAGTCATGGTACACATGTATGTTTTGAATCTTCCTTGAGTCAACACGTGGCAGCCTTCCCTAATATTTTCATCCAATGATTCACATGATTATAATTAACACTCGACACCCCATGGCCTTGACACGTCATCTAGAATGACATCATTTTGGACACGTCACTATGGAGGATGGCCTTTCAGAAATATAATGACAAGATAAATTGTAAATCCATGAAGCAACAAAATCCAGAAATATTAAACCTTAATTAGTTAAGTTAATATCGGTTAAAAGACAGTCAATAACTTCGCACTTCAGAGATTCAAACGTTTATCATCCATCACATATTGAATTCTCCTAAGTTCGAACTTTCGAAACACTTCAAACTTAAACGGGTTTAATCAAAGCTAAAAAACAATTATCCAATAAGAAATTATTTTTTGGTTTCAGGTTTCAGGGATTCTATCTCGAACTACTGTTAAAAATACCGAATTCTGAAGGCCATAAAACACTTAAAGTTAAACATGATTAATTAATGTTTTAAACAAGATTATCTAAAAAAATAATCTTTTGTGAATTCGCGATTTAGATATTTTCTATCCTGTTTCATCCAAAATTCTCGATCGTGAACCGCCAATATTAATGGCATTAATAACAAATCTATGGTAATGATTCTAATGTGAATTTCAGATGGCGAGCTAGATATTCTCATTAATGTAAAGGAATTTATCGTCAGTAAAAGTATTCTCAAATTAATATGCCTAAGGTGAATAAGGACGCTTGATTTTGAATTCCATTTTCATTCTCGCAGAATAATAAGTTTCAACCAACTGAGAAGCTCACACACTCTCCTGTAATAGGTAACCCAATTACAATTTCATCAATATCAGGGCACCATGAAAGATGGCTAAAGCAACTGGTGAAAGCGCAATTCCGAACACATATGTTTTGTCAGACACTTCATCGAGAGCCATAGATACTGTAAGAACCTGGATGTAGGTGTTCGATATTATAGAGCACCAAATGATAAATTTCCCAAATGATTCAGGTGATGAAGTAACCGAAACTCATGCAACCAAGATAAGGGACATAGTTGTTATCAGACTAATCGGTAGGTGTGGACACTAACAGATCTCCCTAGATCCACCTAGATCTAGAACAAAACAGGACAGGACATGACTCTTTCCCTAAGTTTTGACCATTGAATTAACTAGTAGGAAGGAACAAGTAACATACCTTTATATCACTTCCTAGGGTCTCTATTGCTCCCGCTTCGTTCCGGTGCTTTCGTGAGGTCAAGACCAAGACAACACAAACCAACCAAATTGAAGATAACACAATATATTCAACAGTCAACTTATGTGTATAATCAAGGAATTACAGAATAAAGTGAGAATAGCTTTATGGGAAAGGGACATGCCACTGTATCATATTGATGGAAAGTTAAGATTACAACCTGATAGCCTTGATGTCGCAAGATTCCTTTCGATGGCTCTTGTCTTCCACACACACACTTGCTCAATCCTTGTATGAAGAAGATCAAATCCTCTTGATAGACTTTCTAGAGTCTCCAAGCTATTGTTCAGCTAAGTCCTTCACACAATTCTTTCACCAATTCTCCAATGAATCTTGCTTAACCTTTTCCATGAGAATTCCCTCAATATATAGGAGAGAATAAAGTAGTTACTTGGATAAGAATGATCCCACAATATCAGGGAATC
>ML779245.1:36182-46463 GCA_009831015.1 Picea engelmannii | reverse complement strand
ATGAGTTTTCTGGGAAGAGATGAAAGTAACTTTTCTCAGGAGAAAGTTCTTATGAAGAGCCTGAGTACACCATCATCAATACATCATCATGATGACCAAAATCATGGGTAACAGAATTCCCCCCAAAGTATGAGGTTGGAACTGGTGACAGCCGAAAGACTTTGTAAGTTGCATGTGTGTGTCGGAAACCAGGAACACACCTGGTCGTAAACCTGCGAACAACCAAGCATCTGCAGAAGATCATATATATTAATTCTGAGGTAGGCATTCCCATACTCAGATCACAAACTGATGACATTGTAGACATGGGTTATGGCCACCAATCATACACTGTGGATCCATGCCATCAAAATATAGCATAGCCACCAAGAATACACTGTGGATCTATGCGAGAAATTTCAAATTAAGACGACATAGCCACGAGACATACATAGTGGATATATGTGTCACAAATTATACATAATCCATCGCAACCTGGAAAAATGAGATGATATCCAGGGTCTTCAATATCGTCGCCCACAAGTACGAATCTAACCATGTGATTACATGTGTCGAATTCGAACATGGCAGAAACCACTTGATTACTGGTCATTGATGAAACCATTAACAAGTGCGAGGGAAATCACCATTGATGTCAATGACTCCCAAGGTACCCTAGTACAATCCATCGAGTGTGAATGAATGAGTTGGAGTCGAACATCCGATGGAGTCTTTCAAAAGCGAGGAAACCTGCCATTGAGGCATGCAAGCTCCAAGGTACCAAATAATTTCTAAGTCTTGATTTCGGATAATGAGCTAAAGTCGACGGAACAAAACTCATCACAGGAGGGCCTTGATGTATCCCCCATCAATGACATGAAATGAGTAACAAATTTTGAAGGTGAAATAGAGTATGATGTAAATTGAACTGGACACAGGGAAGGCTGATATAGAGAGAATGGACAACTGCAGATGGCCGACTCAATATAGGTTTCATATGGACTTCTCTTGAACATATGAATGACACGACCAATGATTTGGCAGCATTGACTCAAAGACGACACAAGGAATGACCTTGTAGCAAATCGAATGAGAGGAAAATGGATTTCCTAAAACAACTTCAAATGATGAATAGGGGGTGTCATGTTCAAGAGCGACACTTACTGCCAATCAATACGAAGATGAAAACATATCCCTTTCCCAAATTTCCCCCCACCATTTCTGGCGAGTACCTCTTTATTTTTATGCAAGCTTGAGGAGGATAACATATGCTTGTTGATGTAAGCTCATCCTTCGGATGAGTTCCTCGAAGTATGTTTAACGAACCCTAAGAAGGAGTGGTTCAGTCCCATTACGAGTCTGTCAATGTTTGTTTAACGAGTCCAGAGATAGAAAACTCGAAGTTTTTTCATGATTATAGAGTTTGGAAAAACACTTAAAAGAGAACTCTCTTAGTTCCTTTTTCATAAAATAGTCTGGATGAGACCGAAAAAGAGATAAATTATTGCTCACCAGACGCTTACATCAGATACTTTATCGAGCGTGAAAATAGCAAAGTCGCTCGGCTATTTTTTCATGTTTAGAGAGTCTGAAAAGAGCTTAAAGAGGACTCCAGGGGGTTCCTTTTTCGTATAACCTTGTTGAGCCCGAAAAAGTGATAAAAGTATGCTCAATCACATTCTCATGTATTTTTGAGCACAAGAACGGAAAAAGACCATGCTCGAGGTTTTATACAAAAACCATAAAAAGACAATCAAAACACGCGATGGAAAAGAAAAACATATCTGTATCCATGTATTTGACCATCGAAATCATTATGCCTGCAAAAGTTACACTCAAAAGGACATTAGGGATTAGGGTTTAATAGATAAATAACCATAAAAAACCAAATGACATAGTAAAAGTAAATAAAAAGGAGTAAAAACTTTTTTACCATATCATTTTTACCTTTCCACTATTTGAGCTCAAAAAACCCCTCTTTTGCCCTCAAAGTTCGGCGTCAGATTGCAGGAGTTACGAGTGTCCATTCAGTGAGCCATCAACGCCAGTAAGGTAGGCTCTTTGTCCTTAACACTTTCATGGTTTAATTTTTCAATTTCATTGGTTAAAATTGATTTTTTGGGTTGATTTTGTAAGCCCTACTTGCGCATTTCCATTCTCGCAGGTAGGGTACACGGGACTTGCGAGAATGGGGCATTCTCGCAAGTGAGCCTAAGGCAGCCTGCGAGGTGCTTGCACTATGCCCAAAGGGAACCTGGGAGAACCACAAAGCTCAAAAAAAATTTAAAATTTTACTCAATGAAAGAGACTGAATTCATGAAAAAAGTTGCTAATCTTCCTGTTGTGCCTCTTATGTAGATAATTGACCATCAAAATGGTGCTTGAATGGTGCGAAAGGGAGCACAAAGAAGACAATGCAATTGTCGGAAATCATCCACCTACTATTGCTGCTTTGAGAAACTATGGACTCCTGAAGTACTTTCGTATCTCGGGTATGAGGGCCCAAGTCAGCTTGTTAGAGTACTTGGTGCGTATGTGGGACCCTGATCAGTAGGTATTTCATGTGGGGGTCCACACACTATCCTTATACATTGAGGACATTTACTTTTTGACTGGATTGTCCCAACGGGGGTACTATGTGAGCTTGACTAGTAGCAGAGGCGGTGGGTTGCCCATGAGTGAGTACTGTCATTTACACTGCATTCCCGAGGCAGAGAGAAAGAAAGGAAAAGTAGCTATTTGGGGGGTATGATATTTGACCCTCCGTACTATCCTATTCACCATAGCTTAGATGGCTGGGATTTCTACTCCTCACATAGCATTACAGAGTTACTTCCAGTATGCTATTGAGTGTACTGAACCTCGGGTGTTCAACTGGGCAGATGCAATGATTCGTAGCGTAAAAAGACAGTTGACCAAATGCAGACGAGGCAACCTGAAGCAATTAGGGTACGGATATTTGTTGGTTTCCTTCTTCCTTGAGAGGGTCCCATTACTGAGGTTGCAGGTTGAGTGGAATATACCGGCTCCCAGGGATCCAAGGATGCTGAGATGGTGTCAGCTTATGGCCCGGCACGTGGTTGGACCGATCATCAAGTATGATGATAATTTCTTTGACTGGCTTCAACCACAGCTATTGATGTTTGACGACTATGCTTATGTCAGGTTGGATTTCCGAGGAGATCCGGATTTAGTACTGCTAGAGGATGCTCAGTGGGGGGACCTTGGTAAGAAGTACACACTTTTTTCTTTTTAAATTTTTTTGTTTTATATGTTCATCCAAAGACTAATACAAAATCATTGTTGGTGTCACAGATGTTGGAACTTATAGACCTCCTGGTACTTCTCCCATTTAGCGATGAGGAGAGGTAGCGACAGTGCCACAATATGCTAAGGATTATCAAGTAGTGGAACAAAATCTGGAGGGATTGACCACAGATATTCCAGACATGACTCTGGAAGAGGTTCCATGACGCGATCAACGTCATACTGTAGGAGTGTCAGGGTCCATGAGTCAATTGCCCTGTAGGGTTGCTCGGGAAGTCATGTGTTACCGTGAACATCATCCATGATGTCACTTTGTAGAAGCTATGAGCTTCAGATTTTGACATTTTGGTCTTCGAACAATTTTTTTGTAAAAAGCTCTTTTGATCGTTATATATACAGATGGCTTCTACCGGTTTACCTTATATTGTGTGAATATTGATGTGATTGATTTATAAATTATTCAAATGTCTGTCCAATACATAATTATCCAATGCATATGTTAATGTATTTAGACATCTAGGAATATGTTGATATTCAATGTGATCAAAATAACGTTCCAAGAGGCGAATTCGCAAATACACCCGTAACAAAATAGGACTTCGAATAGAGTAGACATTACTTAAATGTAGTACTACAAGCTACGAATCGAGTCGTACAACCAAATGACGAATTTCGAGCAAGATAGCATCAACCAATAATTCAATAATGGTTCTATACTCTGCAATGTTGTTGGTTGCACAGCCGAGGCACACACCTTGTAAGGAGACAAGTTCATTTGTAGGGGCGTAAATTGCCCACGCAGCAGAAGCAAGGTTCTGAGTACTACATCTAGCGCCATCAGCGAAGCCAACATAGGGTAGAAAATACTCTGACATCTGGAAAGCAAGCACAATGTCACATAAAGGCAGAGACCAGATAACGACAAAAGCAAGCTAAAGTAACACACAAGAAGTATGATACAATAAAAATACAAGTACTTGTGCACAGATGATTTTATGCATAGTACTTTTTCAAGTACAACCCATTCATGGGTTCACTCAAAGGGATACCATCATAATCTACCAACTCATAAGCTCCTTTTTCCAAAACTCGTCGAATGATATAAGAACCTCGCCACATGGCTTCGAATTTCCCAGCTCCTAACATATCTCGATCTTGTTCATAGAGAAGAACAAGATAACCTTTGGAGAAAATGAGAGGCTTGACATGCTTGTCGTATTGGGCCTTGACACGTTTTTTCTAAGGTTCTATGACTAGGGTGGCATCGTGTCGAGTTTCGTCCAATCGCATAAGATACAAAAGACATTCTTCCTCAGCAGAAGTGTTGGGTAGGAGTTCAACAACTAGTTTTAAAGAGGGTATCTCGCATTCGATAGGGAGAATGGCTTCCACACCATAGACTAACTAAAAAGGTGTAAACCCAGTAGCGGACTTGACGAATGTCCGGTATGCCCATAATGCCAAAAACAACATTGTGTGCCAACTTGTTTTATGAATCCCTATAATTCTTCGGAGCATAGTTATGAGAACTTTGTTGATTGCTTCGACCTGACTGTTGGCTTGTGGATAATAGGGTGTTGAGTTATCATGGCGAAGACCCAACTTTTCAGTAAGTTCTGACATCATGAAGTTTATGAAGTGGCTACTGTGATTGGTGATGATAGCTTGGGGAACACCAAAACGAGCTATGATGTGATTAAAAATGAACAATGTTGCGGTCTTTCCAGTGTTGTTGAATGTCGGCATCGCCTCGGCCCATTTCGTAAAGTAATCAATGGCTACAATAATGTAACCATGCCCCCCGGCCGAGTGAGGGTGAGATGTCATGAAATCGATACCCCATTTTGCAAAGGGACCAACCCAAACCACAGGGTGAAGAGGAGCAAGATGTGACCGAATCTTCAGATTATAGGTCTGGCAGGCATGGAATTTCTGAACGACAATAATGCAGTCGTTAAACAAAGAAGGCCAAAAATACCCTGCGCGTAAGATCTTCTGGGAAGTAGCATACCCAGACATATGACCACCACATGATCCAGAATGGCAGTCATTCAGAGATTTCTTGGCTTCGTCGAATGTTAGACAACGTCAAAAAATAGAGTCAATCCCCCGACGATAAAGATTATCTCCGAGGATAATGTATTGATGAGCTTGATAGCGTATGCAACGTCATTCAATACTAGACAAAAGTGGCCAGAAAGTTTGGGTTTGGAGATATATAATGATATCCCCATACCAAATATCATCAGTGCTAATAAGGAAAAGAGATTCGTCGGGTAATGAATCAACTGTTATATTTTCCATTGCAGAATGGGGAAAATCACATATCAACTCAGCAAAAACTAAGGACTTCTTAGACTTGGCGCAGTCAAATTCCAAGTCAAACTCCTGGAGTATCATAATCCATTTGGAATATTTTCCCCCTAGTAATTGACGTGTCAAAATGTGTTGCATAGGGTTGCAATGAGAAATTACCATAGTCTTGTGTGAGAGGATATAGTGTCGGAAGCGTTGGACAGCTTGGACGATAGCCAAGGCCAGTTTCTCGACATGTTGATACTTGATTTTAGTCAATGAGAGACTTTGACTCAAGTAGTAGATAACATGTTCATCATGAACATCATCCTCTTGGATGAGAACCATGCCAATGGTGTAATCCGAGGCAGCAAGGTAAAGGAAATAATCGCGACTGTAATCGGGGGGAAAGAGAAGCGGAGCTCACGTTAGGGACAACTTCAAAGCTTCAAAATCATTGTTAGCAATGGTATCCCAGACGAACTCTAAATCCTTCTTTAATAGCTGCATAAATCCACGAGTTATCTCGATGTAATTTGGGATAAAACGATGAAGAAAGTTTGCTTTCCCTTGCAAACTTTGCAACTGGTGAAGTGTAGAAGGAGGAGGGAGATTAAGGATCACCTCAACCTTTAAAGAATCCACCCAGATCCCTTGACGCGAAATGATAAAACCTAGAAGACGACTGGATTCCACACAGAAAACGCACTTATGAGGATTTAAACGTATATGGTAGAACCGACAACAAACGAAAATGGCTCGGAGGTGGGTTGGGTGATCGACTCTGTGCATAGAATGAGCAGGTAAATCGTCCAAATATGGTTGAACGATGTGCTTGATATCATGAAAAGAATAAGATATAGCGTGTTGAAAAGTTGCGCCAACGTTCTTGAGACCGAAAGGAAGTTTTCGATAGGCAAAAGTACCCCAAGGACAAATAAAATAAGTCTTATGTTGATCCTCGAGAACAATGTTGATTTGATTATAGCTGGAGAAACCATCCATAAGAGAGAAGATTTCACTTCCAGTGCATTCATTGACAATCTGATCGACAAAAGGGGTAGGAAAGTTGTCTTTTGGACAAGCTTTATTGATATCCCTATAATTAACACATACACGAATCGTACCTTGTCTCTTGTCAATCAGAACAAGATTCGAAACTCATTCTGTGAGAGCCACCAGATAAATAAAGCCGGCTTTTAGAAGTTTCTCGACTTCGAGTTTTATAACAGCTGCTTTATGTGGGTGAACTGGACGAAGGTGTTTCCAGACGGGTTTAGTGTCAGGGTATGTCTTTATCTCATGTATCACAATCTCAGGGTCGATACCTGGAATTTCTTCGTAGCTCCAGGTGAAGATGTCACAAAATTATTTGAAAAGGGACGTATAGGTGACTATTTCGTCAGGAGAACACGAAGCTCCAATATGGACATTTTCGACGATTCTAGGTTTGATGGATATGTCAATGGGAATCATGGGCGAGATATTGCTTAGGTTCCCTTCGGAAAACACATCATTTGCAGACTTGGGAATTGTCGAGATGACGACAATGGTCGACGTGGTCGAAATCCATTGGTAGTTCTCAAGAGTATGTTGCTCCAGAAAGAGGATGGAACGATGATGCCCATCGTCCCAAGGGGTGTCCTCCATGATGGACATGATCATATCATCAGTGGGAAAAATAAAACGAAAAGGATCAAGAGACAACTCACCAAGAAAGGGGATAGCAGGGGTTGTCTATTGAATGGCCTGATAGGCGGATTCAACTGGACTTAACGACATTTCATCGCCGAAACGAAGATGATCTCTAGGGTCAGGTAATATCCAGGGGTTCTGAGATGCAGGAAGTTCATGAGGCAAAGTGGAGATCATGTTGATAGAAGCAACATCATGGAACATCTGGCGGTGGAATGGGGAAAGTACCCATTAACGAAGAGTCCTTAAGAAGGCCTACACCGACATTCTCATAACCCAGTGGGGTTTTAGCGATAAACGGTACATTTCCAGTACGGGTATCTGAATTAAAGAAGGCAATTTGGTCGATGGTAACAACCTTTCCTTGATGAGGGAAATGTACTACACAGAAAATGATCGACACAATGGCGCGCATGGAATCGATCCAGCTGCGGCCAAGAAGAAGATTATAATCAAGGGGAGCGTCAAAGACTTCCACTTTGACTTTGACCGTTTTTCCTTCTAACGTGATGGGCAATTAAGGAAGAACACCGTAGGGCTTAAAACCGGAGCCGTTGAAGGATTTAAGAGTGTTCTGGGATTCATTCAAAGAAGGAGAGCCAATGGCCTTCTAGCAAGCAAGAGACATGACACACGTCGAGGCACCCTCGTCGATGACGATTCGAAAAAAAAATTTGTCAGAGACAACCACTTGTATCTGGAACACAAGTTGAGGGGGTAACCTTGGAATGTGGTCTTCCAAGTCAAAGATTATTGAATTCGTATCCATCGGATCAATTCTACCAATAACTTTCAACAGTGCCTTTCGTTATGCGGGATAGGTTTGAAGGAATTCAAGGGATGACATCGTAGAAGGTGCTTGGGCAAGATCTTCAACAATGTTGTAGTTCTGGGCTGCACGAGCATGAGGATTGAAATATGATTTCCCAACGATGCCCTTTGGGGGGGGTCACAGAACTGTGTCGAGGCTCGATCGTTCGAGATGAAGAGGACCGTTAGTAGGTGGAGTTGTAGGAGAGGGTTGTACCAAGGAAGGGGGTAAATCATCAACCTTCTCTTTAGAGGGAGAATAATCTTTGGCTCGAGTAGTGAGTGCAACGTTGTTCTTCTTAGAATCGTCTGTACACATCAAAACATAGGAGGTGGTAGAAGATGAGGGTTGGTCATGGATGACCAACTGAGCTGTTGTTGATATGGGAAGGGTTGGAACAAGACAGCCAGTGCAGGTGGTTTTGGAGCTCCTTGAAGGAACTTAGTGACCTCGACACATCGTGGACAATCCTTTGTGTAGTGATCATCACCACAAATAAGGCAAGGGTATCGTGGTTTGCACTTATCCAGATTGTCAACATGGGTAGTTTTGGTTTTCTCTGCTGGAGAATTATTTTTTCCCTCCTTATTCTTACCTCTCCCCTTTTTAGACTTGTTTTTACCGGCATGGGTATATTGGAATGCATTTACCTCAGAAGTCTTGCCGGTGGGAGGGGCAGGAGACGAAGAATTTTGAACATTAGAAGAAGTAGATTTGGGGTTTGTGCTTGAAACAGAATGTGATTAAGCTTGGGTAGTACCAATCACACCATCAGCTGCATGCAAGGCAGCTGGAGTAGTTGAAGTGATGGAAGTATTAGGATGAGGTAAGTCAGGTAGTAAATCGTAAAGGGTTCTCGTTTGTGAGTAAACGAGGTCAAGATATTGAGCATGACTTATAGCCTGCTCTTCCATGACTACGCCACCCATGGCAATGTCCTTACTGATGTCGTTCAGAAATGATTTTGTGAACCACTCAGCCAGCAACTGATCAGGGAGATCAAGTTTAATGAGACGTCGTCTCCTTCGCCACTCATGGATGTGATTAGATATATGAGTGCCTTTGTTCTATTTGAAGGACCTCAAAATCTTGGTCCCCATGTCATAACGGATCGGTAACTGGTAATGCTTAAGGAAATCCATAGCTAGGGTGTTGAAATTAGAGAAGAAACCTCATGGAAATTCAATATACCACTTCGTAGCAGAACCTGTAAGGGTTCATTGAAAAAGACGAAAACGAATAGAGCCATCCATCAACGAGTTGGATGAGCACCATAGGTGAAAATTCATAATGTGATTGTTGGGATCCTCTCTTGCTTTGCCTTCGAATTTAGGAATGTCTAATGGAAGCTTGGCTGGTATAACAGGTCATTGGGGAGAGTGACGAATAGGGTCATTTACAATCCTTGACAAATCCAGAAAATCCAAAGTGGTGAGAAAGGGTAACTGTCGATTCACCTGCGGGTACTGGTGGCTTTGGGGAGGAAGCCCTGTCGGCAAACAAGTAGGACCATAAGAAGTCTACATATAATGTGAAGATCTAGGCATATTCGGTGGTGGTTGGACAGGATAGTAGCTCATCGGATTATACCCTGGAAGAGGGGCTTGAGTTTGAGCATTCGCCCCCCAAATGGTATTAAACGAACCTAGATATGGTTGGCCCATACTAGGGGGTGTTACGGATGCAGCTGGAAACTGCTACCCCCCAGACATTTGAGAAGGATTTTGTATCAACTGATTCCAATACTGGGCCAAGGACTGAGGTATGTTTTACCCATAAGGTGGGGTCTGTCCTCCCATCAAAGGTGGTGTGCCAATTGGGGGCAATGTTCCAATTGGAATTTGCCAACTAAGAGGGGGTTGGGTTATACTACCTTGATGAAATTGTCCACCACTCGAAAGCGGGTAATTTGGAGTGAATGACAGAATAGTGCCACTAGGATGAGGATTGCCAGTAGAAGAGGAAGAAGGTCCTCCAAAAGGAAATTGAGGGAGTGTTGGAACAAAACCGGGAAGAAAGTGCCTAGAAGAAGAAGGACCACTAGGAGAGCCAGATGGAGTTTGTGCAGTAGTAGGAATCGAAGCATTCAATGCACGGTATCCAGGTGGTAGTGTCGGAGCGACGTTGGGAATTCGTGGTGTGTTGATAGGAGCAAGACTAACCGCAATAAACCCTGTTGGAACACTCGAAGTAGCTGTGAGATGGGTCATTTAGGCAGGGATGATAAAATGATA
>ML779245.1:6986-18414 GCA_009831015.1 Picea engelmannii | reverse complement strand
AGGCGGATGTAAGAAGACCTAATAGAAGCTTCCGCTTCTAGAAGGATCTTCCTCTAGATGCTTCTTTTTAGTATAAATAGGAGTCGAGGGTATGAGAACCCTGGCTTGGATATTATTGTAACAGAGCGCTGCTCGATTGGAGGTTGCCCCCTCGAAGAGGCCTGTGAACATTTCTATCTGAATCAAGTGCTATTTCTGTTGCTATTCCGTATATCATTTCTGTGTATTGTGAAGATTATGCTGGATATTTTACTGTTATTCTGTTGTTTCTAGCATTTCGTTTATGTTCTGCATATTTTATATATCTGGTATCTTGCATCTCCTCACCAGTGAGGAAGAAATTCTTCTGCAAACATGCAATCGTCAGTATCCTCCAACAGCTGAGTCTACTCCCATCTCTCCAGAGACAAACCCTACACCACCGGCACCCCCGGTGGTACTCCCTTGTCCGTCCGTTGAACTACCATTAAGAATCCCTCGCATCCCTTTGCGCAGGAATGTTCACAACCCACAGGCTAGGGCAGCTCACAATTATAGCTTGGTAGACGACTTATCACAATCCCCGGCTGCTATGTCAGTCTTGGAAGTCCTCCAGACTTTTCCTACACAATGGAAATCACTACTTTCCACCTTGGGGGCAATCGACCCTGCTGATACTCGACTCATCACCTTTGACCTTGATAGTTGTGAACCTCGTCTTCCCGCCGTAGTCGCTATTCAAGTACCAGTAAAAATACGGAACATCACCGTCCATCGGTGTATCATCGATGAAGGAGCATCTACATGCATCATGTCCAAAACAGTATGGCAGAAACTTGGCTCCCCGGAACTAATACCATCCGCCATCACACTACGAGCTTATGACAGACGACCATCATCTCCTGAAGGGCTCTTCCAAAATGTCCCCGTTGAACTAGGAGGCAAAACTATCCTCATTGACATCGAAGTTATCGAAGCTCAACTCGATTACAATATCTTGTTCGGACGTAGCTACATGTACGCTATGAAGGCAGTGGCATCTTCCATCTTTCGGACAATCATGTTCCCCCACAATGGAAAGATTGTAATCGTCGACCAAGTCTCACATTATGAACCCAACCCCTTTGCCAACCTCGATAACATTCTTCCCCTCATCCACACCAACCAAGATGTATATCCACTCATCGAGATGGGTCCTGGTATTTTCAAAGATCCATCCTTGTTAGGGACGTACCATGGAGCACCACCACTCCTTCCTCCTATTCAAGTATGCGTCATCTCATCTAACGAAACTCACACGGAGGATTCTCATCCTCCTCAGGAGGCTTCAGTCATTCCTAACATCTCAAAATTCACAAAACCACTCCCACAGGAGCCTCCTACGAACTCGTCGACCCCTACAGTCCACAAACCCTCACCCCCTTAGGGGCCTAGCCCCATTTGGGAGACAGTTCCCCGACCCCTCACACAAATTCCCTTCTTTTACCCTCCACCCGGTATAGAAGCTTTCCAGGTAGCCGCAACTCTCACACTACCCAATATGGTGTTAGAAATCCCAGTGTGGTATTTACATCCACCTGAGATGGTCCCTCGCCCACAGGAAGGCCTCCCCATGATGATTCCTGTCCTCACCCCCACTTCCCCCATACTCCCTACACCTCCTGCTACAGCTGGGGGCAGGCAAAAGAAGAAGGAGCCCACAACTCCACTGCCTCCACGCATCCCACCACCTTGGGCACTATGTGAGAAAGAGGGTCACCAAACCAACAACTGCCCATCACTACCGGAATTACGGAATTTGATTCCACTCAATCCAACCACCACCACACCCATCCCTACTGCTAGTCCTACTACTACCACCCAACCTTCCAGTAGTAAAGGGTTGAGGACCAAGTTCGCATGTGCTATCTGTTCCGAGTATGGCCATTACACTCATCATTGCCCAACACTGCCACGTTTCCGGCAGACATTAGCTGTTGTACGACAGAACTTTCAGAACGACCCACGCCATGTTACGTCCTCTGCAATAAATATCACTGACATTCGCTATGTTACCACTTCCGTCAATGAACACATGAGATGTCCTTGCTCTCTTTGCAATTCATTGGCTCATTTCACCTACCAGTATCCTATGATCATAGAATATAGGCAACATCAATCGGCCCTGCTGCACCGACCTGCAGAGGCAGTTATTGACCTTACTTTGCCACTGGCAGATCTTCACATCATTTCTCCCGAGCCTGAGGCACTCCCTACACCTCCATGGTTCTTATACAATGTATCTGAGGATATACCCTGTAACCCACCCAACTCTCCTACTCATTCCCCTACGGAGACTCTCTATCCCACCACCATGGGTACCCCTCAGTACCTTAATATATGGTTTATGTCGAGTGAACCCTCACCCTCTCCTAGCATTACCCCCTCTATTTTTTCAGCAGGGGGCAACCACACTGTCACTGAGATCACTCCTCATGATCCATTATATTCTCATTGTTTCCAATATGACGAAGAAATACTGGAAGAGATACAACGCCCGGACTCTCCCTAGGATGCACTACATCATCGTGCTCTCTTCCTTCCACAGGACGCACTCATGCCTCCTAGCCACAATCCCATTTACGTGGTTGAAACCAAATATTTTATCCCCTCCGGGCCTATCGATTGGTTCAACAATCCCATTCCTGCACCCGACGCTTTTGAAGAAGGTAACTTGGCTAACATTTCCCCCACCATCAAAATCAACATTTCCATTACAGATGGCATTGTCGAAGAAATTATCATTGGAGCTGCTTGCACTCCTCAGGAAATCACCGCATATAAATCCCTCTTCCAGGAATATAGGGATATCTTCACCTGGTCATACACGGAGATGCCTGGCCTAGACCCCTCTATCGTCGAACATCACATCGACACCTGGCCTGACATCACACCAGTTCGCCAGAAACAACGACCGCTACACCCATCCAAGGCCGCGGCTATCAAAGCCGAAATTGATAAATTACGTACGGCCGGATTTATTTACCCCATTGCTTATACTTCATGGGTTTCCAATCCTGTGCCCGTCGACAAAAAATAGGGCACCATTCGCGTTTGTACTGACTTTCGCGATCTCAATAACGCATGTCCAAAAGATAATTTTCCAACTCCCTTTATCGATCAAATTATCGATGACTGCGCCGGCCACGAGGCTCTTTCCTTTATGGATGGATTCTCTGGCTACAACCAAATTCAAATTCACCCAGCCGATCAATACAAAACCGCATTCATTACCCTGTGGGGTACATTTTCATATCGTGTCATGCCCTTCGGCCTCAAAAATGCCGGCGCAACCTTCCAGCGGGCGATGACATACATCTTTCACGATTTGGCTACAATCATCCTCGCCTACTTGGACGCCCTCACCGCTCTATCTAAGAAACGCACCCAGCACATTGATGATTTACGAACCATCTTTCAATGGTGTCGTCAGTACAACATTCGCTTGAACCCTCTCAAGTGTGTTTTCTGTGTCATCGTCGAGCGCCTCCTCGGTTTTATCGTTTCCCAAAGAGGTATTACAGTGGACCCCCTGAAAGTCAAAGCCATCACCGAAATTCCACCTCCTCTGAATTTACGACAACTGCAGAGTCTACAGAGCAAAGCTAACTTTCCGCGACGCTTTGTTCCTGATTACGCCATCCGCGCACATGGTTTCCTTCGCTTACTTCGTCATGACATCCCCTTTCACTGGGACGACTATGCCCAACAGTCGTTTGATGATCTTAAAGCAGTGCTTTCAAATGCACCTTTAATCAGTGCACCTAACTATAATCGCGACTATATTCTCTACGTATCAGCATCAGCTGTATCAGTAGCCGACGTCCTCATTCAGCTTGGAGATGACAATTGTGAACACGTCATTTACTATGTCAGTAAGAACCTCTCAGGACCACCCTTGAAGTACAAACACGAAGAAAAACTTACTCTTGCAGTTTTCCTTGTAGTCCAAAAACTGCGCCATTACATTCTGCTTCGCACCACCAAGGTCGTCGTCGATTCCAACCCTATGCAATACTTGCTCAGTCGTTGCCAAGTTAACGACAAATTCGCTCGATGGATCGTTATCCTTCAGGATTACGACCTTGAGTTCTCAACACCTAAGAGTAAGAAGGCCCTCATTCTCGCTGAACTTGTCACGACCCTTCCCTCTGACACACCCAGTGCCCCCGTCAACACCGACTTTCCTAACGAACATCTCTTTTACATCGCTTCCGATGATCCTTGGTATGGAGACCTTCTCGTCTACCTACAAACTCAAAAGTTCAGTAACCATCTATCACGAGATGATCGTCGGTGCATTCGCCATCAGGCCCCCCGCTATCTCCTTATCGGTGACATCCTATATCGGTGGGGCATCGACACCATTCTTTGTCGCTACTTGACTATCGACGAGGCCGACAAAGTCTTAAACGACTGCCATAGTGGCGTATGTGGGGGCCATATTTCCGGAATATCCACCGCGCAAAATATCATCCGGGCCGGTTACTTTTGGCCTACCCTGTTTCATGATTGCATTCATGTCATGAAACGATGTGAGCAATGTCAGCTCTATGCCAACAAGGCCCGTGCTCCCCCCGCCCTTCTTCACCCTGTCATTACTGCGGGCCCCTTTTGTAAATGGGGCATCAATTTTATGACTTGTAATCCCCCCTCCAGCAATGGTCACAAATACATTGTTTTTGCCGTCGATTACTTCACCAAATGGGTCGAAGCTATGCCCACTTTCAACAACACCGTTGACACTGCAGCGCGTTTTTTCTTTAACCACGTCATATCACGTTTTGGCGTACCACTCCAACTTGTTTCCGACCATGGGAAACACTTCGAGAATGAGATCTTCATCGAACTCTCATCTCAGTTAGGCTTCTCTCACGATTTTGCCTCACCATATTACCCTCAGTCAAACGAACAGGTTGAGGCAGTGAACAAAGTCCTCAAGACCATGTTACAGCGCACGGTTAATAAACATAAAACCAATTGGCATCATATGTTATTTTCCGCGCTATGGGCTTATCGAACGACAGTAAAGACCGCTACGGGTTTCATGCCATTTCATTTAGTCCATGGGCTCGAGGAAACTCTTCCCATCGAGTGCGAAATTCCCACCCTTCGCACCGCAATTGAGCTTTTACCTGACACTGCTCCAATGGAGCAACGCTTGCTGAACTTGGAGTCTCTAGATGAAGATCGTCGATCCTCATTACAGAACAATGAGGCAGCTAAAAAATGATCCAAGGCTACCTTTGATCGCCATGTCAACCTTCGATCATTTCACACAGGCGACCTCGTCTTGGCCTATGATATCGCTCATGATACCTTTGGCCACGACAAATTCAAATCACTTTGGCATGGCCCTTACATCATCAAACATTGTCTCACCAAAGGCACATACATCCTGGCCTCCCCCGAAGGCCTCTCACTCAAGGAACCCGTCAATGGGTTATATCTCAAGAAATTTTATGCTTAGAAGTAGTCATTCTACTTTAGGTTACTTTTTCTTGTTTAGTGTTTTTAATCTTTTTTCCTCCTACCCTCTCATCTAAACTATCCTTTGTTCTATTGAAAGATTACTCCTCCACCCGCTTACCACATTGGTTACGCCGACGGTGCCAGCCGTTGGACACAAAATCTCACTTCGGCTGCTTGGGCTCTCTACACCCCATCACATGAAATGCTACATTCAAGCGGCATATGTTTGGGACCAGCAACCAACAACCAAGCTGAATACACTGCTATCATTGGCCTCCTGACCGATGCCCAGCATCATCATATTCGTCACCTTAGCGTTTTCCTCGACTCCCAACTAGTCGTTCTCCAACTCAACAATGTGTACCGTGTACGCGATCCGTGCCTCTTTCGCAAATACTTGCAGGTTAGATTCTTATCTTGACATTTTGATTCCATTACATTTACACATATTCCAAGAGAATTGAATCAAACAACAGATGAAATAGCTAACATGGTGTTAAATTGGCATATATCACATCAAGCTACACATACATAAACATCTCATACATCCTGTCACAGCATATAAATAGAATAAACATCATCATCATCAACAAAAAACACATGTACACCACATTTGGATCTCAACAACATGTATACTCATAGATATATATGGGCCCCTCAGGCCATCCAAATTTTTACATACAAAAAATATACATCGGCCCGCAGGCCAGTGCCACATCTCGATACAAAAATTGGCTCACCAGCCTATCAAAAAGTATACAAAGTACATACATACATCAGGGTGCCTCTATCGTACCCCCAGCTGCTCCTCCTTCAGGAGGAGGTGGTGGCCCACCCCCACCTGCCCCAGTGGCAGGCGTCCACTGGTCATCGCAGCGAGCACAGTTTCTCGTCGCACTATACCTCGCCATGGTGGCGGTAGTCCAATGCACTGCTCCAGGAACCCCTCATCCTGGATACGGATCCACATGCCCTCAGGCACGTCCTATAAAACCATCTCCAAATGACATCGTATGTCATCAACATCAACTCCGGCCACCGCCGGAGGGGCATGAGATGGCCCTGCACCTGGGTCATCGAACCGGTGCCTCCTCGCTGCCCTCTCGGGCTCTGCTAGGGGCTCTGCGGCCTCATCTCTCCAACGTCTCTCACAGCACGGTAGTCTCTTCGACTCTCGCTGAATCGGTGCTCTCTGCCACTCCACCTCGCGCCCGCGAGGTGCTACATCTGCACATGCACCAAACAACAAACAAATGATCGTATCATCATCTATATCACACATAAACTGGTATATCAAAATCAAAACATAAATCAAAACATACCAAACTCAACATACCTTGGTGATCAAAAACCTCCCCAGGAGGCAATACTATGTCCGGGTCCCCCCGGAAGTCCACCCCAGCATAGGGGTATCAAAGTATGACCTGTGGCATCTGCCGCCAGATCTGTGCCACCTTCACTGTGAAATAATGCTCGCCTTCGCCACCACCATGGTGAACCAAAATCGCGGACCACCGCCTCAATCGAGGCTCTCGCACCCCAGGCGCATCTAGAAGAACCCACGGGCGCAGCATCGGCACCCTCTCTAGAAACCAGGCTACCAGGATAGACCCAAACGCAAACTCCCTAGTACCTGTGGACCGACAACGGTCCAGCTACACGATCATCCACGCGTGCAGTGTCAACCCTCAGGCGAACTGATCACGGCCCACCACCACCCTCTCCATCACCAGCAACTGGCCACCACTGATCCGTTGGGTTGCCAGTGACCCATACACCCGAACAATCATCGCTACTATGTAGCGATTCACCAGGGAATCAATACCACTAATACTCACTACAGTCCTAGACATGTAGTTCTCACCTGAGGAATATCGCTCGGCGACCTATGACAGGTGTGTATCCCTCGGCAGCACAGGCTCTGCCGGAAACGGTGTTCCCCGGAAGGGGAGTCTAGTCAAGAAATATATATCCTCCACCGCAGTGAAGGGGATCTACTCTCCTCGCACGAGGAAGCAATGCAAATCTGGGCTCCATATCTGGAGCAGGAACTGGAATAAGTACTCCTGTGCCCGTATCAATGGGCACTCAAAAAACTTTAGCAACCCACTGGTTGCTAAAGCCGCTTGAACCGTAGGCCCTACATTGGCCACAGCATCTCGCAACTGCGACCAATCTCGCTCATGCCACCGAACATCCATCGTCACTGCTAGCCACCTGCACACAACACAGAGTCCTGTATCAGCTTATGCCACCATCCAATGCATCAAAAAGACTCATTTTTTACTCTTCAACCTTGCCTCTTAAGCGCGGTTTCACCACCCACAGGCGCGCACACATGCGCATCTGTTCACTATACAGGCGCGCACATAGGCGCGCCTGTTTTTCTCACAGGCGCGCTCAAGAGCGTGCTTGTTTGACAGGCGCGCACTAGCGCGCGCCTGTCAAACTCACAGGCGCGCTCTAGTGCGCGCCTGTTCACCCCACAGGCGCGCACTGGTGCGTGCCTGTCAAACTCACAGGCGCGCCCTAAGGGCGCACCTTAAATTCCCTCTCACGCGCACCAATGTACGTTTATTCAGTGGGTAGGCGCGCACTTATGTGCGCCTTCCACTGAATCGTCCACGCATGCGGGCCCACACCCTAGTCAAAATCCCCTAAAAACCCCTCGTACACCCCCCGTACCTACCCTGCCCAAAAATTAGAAACCTATTTCTATGCAGGACGATCAGACCACTAACCTACAACTCGCACACCGTTGATCGGATACCTCATGCTCCCTGAATCACCCAATCTCCTCTGAATCTGCTTGAAAACTCACTGTAGCAGCAGGTACAAATGAGGTGGCAATGTGGGCCCTACAACTATATATAGGCCTTTTGCCAAACTTCCACTCACCATTCTGAGATCCCACGGTGTCCATTTTTTGAACCGTCTTCAGCCACGGGATCAACATCCCGCCACCTACATCACAGCTGTCCCTGGGCCGCTTTTCATCCTGAGCCCCCAGGGCACCTTTTTTTTTCATATCATGGTCAGGTACGCACGCGCATTGTCACATTTATCTAACACATGCTCATCTCTTAGATTCTCTTCAAATATTGTTCACTTTGGGTATTTGGTTGTTCTATGTGCAGGTACATGATCATCATCTCTCAACATCATTCCTTCAGGTATATATTCAGCACTGGCATGTAGTCTCTCCCGCTATATTGCATTTACATTTCCAGTCACACCCTCTGATATTGGCCTTTAGGATACCCATTCCCGGCTTTGCAGTACTCACACCTCCCTTTGCATCTTCAGTACTGTAACCTGGTAGCATTCTCACCCACATGAGTTGTCCCATTCATAGCACCTTTTGGCACTTTTGACACTCATGCTGTTCTTCATTACCCTTTAGGGATGGGAGTCCCGATAGTCTTTCATCATATTGCAGATCAACCACATACTCCTTCTCCTTATTTTTCAATCTTTCCCACATGGACTCCCAGGTCATCTCTTTATGGTTATGTTCATTTTACCTGCACCTCTGCAGGATCACGAACCCACCATTTCATCCACCATCAGTTTTCCCATCTACGAACCTATCTTCGTTTCACGTACCTCATACAGAAACTCACCAATGGGGCCCCCACCCTCCATCAGTTTTCCAAGAAATTTATGCCCTCCCTGGGGCACTCATTTCACACTGGGGCACCCGTTTCTGTATTTGTACATTTTTCCCAAAATTATTCATTATTTATTGTACAAATGCCTTTATTTCCAGTCATTACATTTTCTTTTGTCGTCACCGTTGGTGACTTGCTTTCTTTTTTCGGCCACACGCAACCCATGTCACCCTTGGTTGGAGCATTACTTATCATATATCCTCGCCGACATCGTCCATATCTTCAGAGTACTCCACAGGTCACTTACCTCTACCCTCTGAATTTGTTCACCTTACCCCGCCTCTGGCACAACTTATCCTCGGTCTTGGCGTCCCCCTGACACTCGACCTTGTCACACGGTTGCGGCCATTGTTTATCTCATACATCCTCCAGCCAAGGGAAGTCTTGAGTCTTCCCACTTCTTGACTTCGTCCATGTACCTCCGCCACTTCTTCACCTCAATAGATTCCACGGAGCGCTTTTCTCCTGGGAGTCGCGTCCCCCTTTTTTGTCGACATCAGCACAATTCTCATTTTCCATCCCATGAGAGATCTCGGACGGCACAGGGGGAAACACCATTGCTCCCTGATTTCGTTGACCCCCATAACATTCGACGCCAACACTTTCTCATGTTGCGGTGGGTCTTACTTTGCGACTATTGCAGTTCTTATTATTATCAGTTGCCGAAGACCTCTGAACTTGGTAGGGCCATCATTGTCTGCATCACCATCGTTGCTTATGACCACGCTCATTGCCTACTTGTTCAGAGTATGTTCCGTTACATAATTGTCTTCTGCCTTTATCATTACCACCCCCGAGGGTGCTGCAGTTGTCTACACCACCATTTCCATCATCTTTTTCTTCAGAGTTACATAAACACGAGCATGGGGTATGCCCGCCTCGTTTGTACACAATTGTATATTGTTACGCACCTTCTAGAAGGTCGGGTTCTACCGGTTCCTTTCTTCTCCAAAGGAGTGCTCTACACGGTCCCACTATTGCTCTTCCTTACAACACCGTTCTCAGTAAAAGAAACATTGATGGATTTCGGCTATACGTATGCTCCTAACCTCATCCATCAAGGGGCATCTGTTATCACTGAAATTTCATCCGCACATGGCAACAAGAACTCCACATCATCAAAACAGGAATGAAGTCATTTATGGCACAGGATTAATTTCACAGCATTGCAAAAGGGTCAAAAACTATACAAAGTAACCAAAAATTGAAGGGCGCTTTACAGAATCTGGGTGCGTGCGCATATGCATGGAACAACGACGTACAATGCGCGCCTACACGCACGATGCGCGGCTGTTGGGTGAAAAATCTGCGCACCTGCTAAACGACGCATTTATTGAAATTGGTCGGCCTCCCAACCACTAATGGATCAGCTCCCAAGTTGATTTGACATCAAATCTGAGCTGAATCCGCATGGTAGGCTGGTCAAAGGCCTAATTGAGCCCTAAAGAGCCCATTTTCACACATCAAAGGAGTTACATAATCACCCAATTCCATGCTATAAAAAGCCATGAAGAAACATCATTTTCTCAAGGAATTTCATGTATTGTTATGCTGCTAAGATTGTTAAGGACTCACTCTTTGACAATTACACATTTGGCACCATTTCGTAGGGCTATCCACCTCTCTCTTGAGTGGGTATGCTTGGAGTTATTTCACCATCATTCTCATTTTCTTATTGTAAGGAGAGAAAGTTTGTGAGGGCCTCAAGATCCTTCCTTTGGAGGAAGAAGGAACCACAGTTCCCTTTCCTCATTGTGCTTTGGATTTCATCAATTGATTAGCCTAAAAACATTGGTGATATTGGTCTTTTGTGTTTGTTATCTCTTTTTTCCATATGCTCATAGTTTTAGTTTGTTTTAATTTAATTCTTGTTTATAATTCTGTTTTATTTTCTCTAACCCTTTCCTCCATAGTTGTCATTCTCTGCAAGACCCAATAGGGCATGTAAGCACCCTTTATTTTCTCACCAAGTGACGAATTGGGTGCAAACAGGTATCTAGCCCGAAATCAACTCAAAAGGATTCCACTCATCATTGTGGGTATACCTCCGAGTGATCCCCGTAATACATGAAATCTCTACACTGATATCAACAAAGCAAGGTGAGTAACTCTGTCAATATCAATGCGACCTCGTGCTTGACCCTTGTGTAAGAAGGGCTTCCCAGGACAAGATGTTGCAAATGGAATTTAACACTCCCTAACATAAGATGCTATCTTTTATTTTATTCTTTTGGAGAGTGTATCTCTCTTCCTACTCCAAAGCGCTA